>WNWK01019002.1:0-38723 GCA_009830355.1 Cherax destructor | reverse complement strand
GAAGCACCCCCCACCGGGGGACCCAAAGCAAGAAAAAAGAAGAAGTCAACCCCCACCCAGGGGCCCCCAAGAAAAAGACAGAAGAAAAAGAAGATGCCGACCCCCTTACCCAGGCCAATGCCGGGTCACCTTTTGGGAAAAGACCCGGGGGATTCCGGAACATACAACAACAACAAAAATTATTTTTACACTGATCAATATAATATTTCAATATGAGTGTCCACAAACTCAAAATATAATACATGCAACATAATTTATTTTTTTTTTTTTTTTTAATTCAATTATACATACCGACATATAACAATGATTTTACAAAAGATTCTTAAATTCCCCCTAATACATACAATTACCTTTTTCTTCAGACATTAGGATAAAGAATAACATTTTTTAAATCTCATTATTTGCTCATTAAACCCTCTGGTACAATACAAAAAACCAGAGCAAAACAATGAAATGGTAAGGGAAAACCCCCAAAATTCACAAAAAAGGGAAATTAATACACCTACAGGACCTCATGAAAGTCCAAAAAAAACATTATACCTGATCATACATCATCCTGGAGGATTATATAATGAAAATATAACAACTCAATTGGAGTAAGACATACATATGACATGACATATATACCTTATCTAGCCCAAATAACAGACAAATCCCAATATAATTACACCCTTTAAAAACAATAACATGAAACCCGTTTTTTAAACACTTCCTCAGGCCAACACAAAATTTTAAGACAAGACATGCCATTGTATCTTCGATTTTCCAATATTTTAAAACCACTGCCTAACAGATCCTGCCCCGAGCACACACGAGACAAGCCCCACCACCTTTCCCTAACTCAAAACCAAAGAAACCCCCTCCACCCTCATCTGTGTCTGAGTAGGAAAACACACTCTATCATACCAAACTAAAAATGAAAAAAACCCTCAGCCCTACCCCTACCCACCTTTAGCCACCCCCTTTTTCATGCAACTCACATAAAACCTAAACGACTTACACTCCTTCCACACCCCCCCTGGAGAAACCCCCTATCCAACCCCCCCCCCTCAATAATACCCCCATCGTTAATTCCTATACCACGCGGGAAAAGCCCGTTCCCATCTCGACCATACAAAACTCTTTTTCCCCACATACAGTTCTATAGAACCTGGCTGCTAACGCCCTGACACGTACTTCCCCCCTGACCTCCCTCTCCCCATGACACAAAAATATAACCCAGTGCCAAGCTTAAGGCCCAAATCATCCTCTGAACCCCCAACATCTAAACAAAGGATCCTCAAACTTGCAACCCTATCCCCTTCCAACCTTCTTATAATTCCCCCAAACCATTCCCTTACCCTCACCAACTCTTCACAAAATAAACTGTGTGATAAGCCGTCCCCAACACCACACTTTTACAACTACCATTCCTACCAACCCATCACGAAAGTTGTGCCCTCAATGAAAGGGTATGCCATGTAAACGGTAACCGTTTCCCGTACCTAGAAGGCAATTTCAACTTTGAGCCAGTACCAAATATTCTCCCCAAACATTCAAGGGTTTCGTCTCAACCCTTGCAGTATCCTACTACAAACTCTACCCTTCTAACATCTACTACTAGGGGATTTCAACTTGAGACACCCCAATAATACTAATAATAATAATACTTTATTTAGACATTGTACAATTTATATATGGTAGATATAGTTATACATAGTAATTACATAGTTATTATTAGTTATTAATGGATTACATGCAAAAGCCCCAATATCTGTGCATTGCGGGCAAAAAAGGAAGTATAGCAAACAATGCTAGTAGAGATCACCCCCGGAGGCAACGCAGGTAATTCACACACACACGAACTATTAAATCTCTGCCAAACACCTTAAACAGCAAATATTAGAGCCTCAAGACTAGAAAATCGCTGGACCTCATCTTCACCCAACAAAGATCTGATGGAATATAACCGTATCAAAGACAATACCTCGAAACACAACATAATAGGGCTCAAAGATTCCTACGAAGAAAAAGGGTTTAAGAAATCGCTGAAAAAACACTGGAGGACAAAGGGGAGGAGACATGATAACGACATACAAAAAAACGGGGGACAAGGTAGATAGTGAAAGGATGTTCCAGAGAGGGGAAAACAGAAACAAGGAGGCACAATTGGAAGTTGAGGGGCTCACATGAGTCAGGGGATGTTAGGAAACATTTCTTCAGCCATAAGGAGTCAGGAAGTGGGCTAGCAAATGATGTATAGGAGGCCCCGGAACCATACTTTCTTTAAGACGAGGTATGATAAAGTTCATGGAGCAGAAGTGACCCAAGGGGGACAGTGAGGCGGGGCTGGGGGCTGGGTCTCGACCCTGCAACCACAATTAGGTGAGTAGGGGGTTTCCACCAGCAAAATGTATCAGTCAGGAAAGCCTCTTCACACAATTCAATTTTTAAAAACAAAAACATACATGGATCAAGTCAACCATTCTAAATGAAACATGCTGGGAAAATATCCTAAACAACAGGATCCGAACATTTTTCCTAGAAAAATGATCTGTGGTTCTTGAGATCTGCTCAAGACACATTCAATTAAGAAAAGAAGATGTAAACTAGAAGAGACGCTCCTATCAGACGAAGGCTAAGATTACAGAGCTGCTGAGAGGTCAATATATCTGATATATGGGGGGCACGGTCAATGAAATTGCAAATATGAACTTAAACTGAAGAAATCTTACAGAAGACAAGAATCACAGGAAGAACTAAAAGCCATAAAAATTAAAAAAACAAAAAAAAAAAAAAACTTCTTCTTTATGAAATCAAAGGGAAAAAAACAACATCCAGAAATGAGCCTCGCTTGGGCGAGATGGCACATACACAGATGACACCCAAAGGGAAATGGTGAGATATTAAAGCCAATACGACTCAGTTTTCCCAGGAGCCGCTGCCCAGACAAAGGGTCGATAATCCAAATGAATTCTTTATGAACGAAAACGCAAAATTTGGTATCTCAAAATCTCAGATATTATTTTAACTCACAAGACTTTGAAAAGGCCCAGACTCATGGAACCCGTTTCATCAAATTCCCCAAAAACCCCCTATCCGTGCCTTCGGCATTCTATAAGAGGGAGCATGGACACAGGGGTCTCCCACACTCACTAAATTAAACAGACATAGCCCCACTCTACAAGGGTGTGGTAAAAACTACAAAAAACCAAAACAGCACAACAGCCCATATCAAAAAAATCTTTGAAAGGGCAAAGCAAGATCAAACCCCCGTCCCCATCAATTACACACCCAGGGCAACACGGGTTTAGACCCGCCCTCCTGCCTGTCCCAGCTCTGGACCACTGACAGCGTCCTGGATGCTGTTGAGGATAAACAAAATACAGATGTAGTATACAGACTGCAAAAGTTTTGCCCAAGTGTGACCATGGTGTAATAGCAAAAAAATGCGTGAAAAAAAAAATAAAAAGGAAAAATGGTAGATGGATCTATAACTTCTAAAACAAATAGAACACAAAAAGTAATAGAAAAAGAGTAAAGTCTGCCAGCCACGGTGAAGGCTCTGTTCCAAGGCACAGTACTCGCTCCCATTCAAATTCATCCTCATTCTCACATAGACAGAGATGTAAGCCATAGCTCTGTTTTCCCTTTTTGGATGACACCGGATTGCCCATGGCAGTGATCTCTTGAAGACAGCAAAACTCCAAGCGGACATCACAAATCTTCAAATGGTCACTAAAACAATATGAAGTTTAACGAGGAACTCTACTCATATAACTTGAGGAAAAAAAAAAAATGTGAAGGTAACAACAAATTCTAACAATACAATATAGCGAGAAATGTGAAGGACTTAGATGATAATGTCAGAGATCTCGCCTTTAAAGACCCAACATTTACTACCTCATCGCTGGAAAATGATAGGATGGACAATGAGAACCTTTAAAACTAGGACCCCCCCAAGCCTTTTTAAATCCTTGTTCTCTCTAAACTGGAATATTGCTGTACTAACGGCCCCCTTGTGGGACATTGCAGATCTGGAGGTTTAAAGAACTCCAAAACATATAATTCGATAAGCACCTAAATTATGGAACGGGAAGGTCGATCTGTATTCCCCGGGAAAGCAGGCAGGAGATATATGAATTTAAAATAATTGGAAGGGTCCTGGAGGGATTGGTACCAAACCTGCACACGAAAATCACCATATGAAGCAAAAAACTTGGCAGGAATTTTATTCCCCCGATGAAAGCAGGGCGCCACGAGTACATGGAGAAAACACCATAAGTGCCAGGGTCAAGACTGTTCACTGCCTCCCAGCATTCTGGGATTACCAATAGAAAGGTATCTTCAAGAAGGCACTGGACCCCGGCACCAAAGTCAGTACTTGACCAACCGGGGTGTGGTTCTCGTCAGTTTGCGTGCGGCAGCAAAGCCTGGTTGATCAGACCCCCGATCCACGATCCACCGGGGCTGTCTCAGACCCGGGGCCCCGGGGCGTTGACCCCGGGAAACCCCTCTAAAAAAAACTCCAGGTAAACCCCGGGCTTGTAAGGTTTTTTAAATAAGTAAGTTTATTCAGGTATAGACAAATATAGTTACATAGATCATCATACATAACAGCAAATGGGAACCTAGGTCCCAAAGTCAGACAGGTGACTTTTTCAGTCTTCCAGTCAGTGTGGACAGCTTTATGTCAGACCAGGCGGTGCAAGGGTATATCAGTGGACCAGCTGTTAAAGTCCCTTCACGACACAATATAATCATGTCACATTATTAACAATTATCATAAACTGATGATTTATTATTAAATTAAATACAACTTAGTAATTTAATTACCCTTTGCCAATATTTTATAACTCAAATAACGGAATTTCAATGTAATTCTTTCTTTACCATGTAAAATATCCTAAGATGAAGTAAGTTAATAATTTAACATATTACTGAAAAGTAATATTTAAATTTAAAAGTCATATCAGTAATTAATGGAATGGGATAATCAGGCACAGCATCATCAAAATTATACAAGTTTATTAATATAATATAATCACTTACCAGTGATCTAATTTAAAATCTCTCATATTATAAGTTAAATTCCTGAAAAGGGGGAAGAAATATTCTTTATGAAATATTTTTTTAACATTAATTTTTTATTGATATGCATTAAAAAATCTTAATCCTTAATAAATTAATAAATAAGTTAAATTTCATGTTTTGAATTTCCGATATACACACTGAGAGATATATTTCTCTCAGCGTATATATGCTGGGGTTTATTTTAATCCTATTTTGGGGGACTAAAGTATTGTTGTCTGGTGGTGAAAAAATTACGGGGATCTTAATGACCCAATGTGCTGTCCTGTCAAGTAAGAAATATTTGTTTATTTCCACTTCAGTTATTTCAATATCCTCTTGTTCAGTTGTCTGTCTGAATTTTCTCCCATGAAAAATACTTTCATTTGGAACATTCACTGAAAATTTCTGTGTAACAGCTCAAAACCTTCTACCTCGGTAATTTTATCAGGGAAATAAGTCACTCTGACTGATTTTTTTGGTTATCCTAGGTTCTCTACACATTGCTGCTATGTATTGATAATTTTGTAACTGTTTGTATACCTGAATAAACTTACTATATTTTGTTTTTATTTAGTTACTCAACATAAAATTAAGGAAAAAGTTCGGCTCTACCTTCCCTAGTCTACCATTTCCTTCTTAACATTTATTTCTTCCTCTCCCCCAATTTGAATATTTATTTCTAGGTTCCGAATCTCTGATAAGTTACAAGATTGATAGACTGAAAAATCCTCCAGGCTGAGGACTAACCCCCCAAGCTCCATCATCTTCCCACAATAAAGACACCCAGGTGTTGCACAGGTGTCCCCATTCACCCCAAGCTCCATCATCTTCCCACAAAAAAGGGCACAGTGTTGCACAGGTTCTCATTCACCCCAAGCACCACATCTTCTCACAATAAAAGACCCCCGGGTGTTGCACAGGTGTCTCATTCACCCCAAGCCCCATCATTTTCCCCACAATAAAGCACCCAGGTGTTGCAAAAGGTGTCTCATTCACCCCAAGCTCCATCATCTTCCCACAATAAAGCACGGTGTTCCCGGGTGTCCCCCATTCCCCCAAGCTCCATCATCTTCCCACAATAAAGACACCCAGGTGTTGCACAGGTGCCTCGTTCACCCCAAGCTCCATCATCTTCCCACAATAAAGACACCTAGGTGTTGCACAGGTGCCTCGTTCATCATATGTTCAAGTCCAAGAGTCAGCCTCCAGCACTCCTTAGGTGCTATGCAATAGTGGCTCGTCTCTCCCAGTCAGATGATCACCAGCTCAAATAATAACTAATCTCTGCTAATTAATAGTGTTCCCAGAGGCAACGATCTGTTATAGTATTCTCCAGTAGTTTTGGTTATTCATTTAATTTTAATTAATTCGCTGCCCAGCTGTGGTGGGAGGAAGGTTGTCGATCTGACCTCTAGTGGGAGCTACTAGCAGTTTCATTGGACAGTAATGGCTGTTCAGTATCGTCGACGGATTAACACAGTATGTGAAATTCATCAGAGGTGCCGTATATCCGTCTAATGCGGTAGTGATGTTGCCTGCAGTGTTGAGAACACATTTGGATTGATAACAATGACATTTACGGTATTGCACTGAATGGAAGTGCGAGAGTTTTTGTCAAGCTGATTTCGACGACAGTGTATGAGCGATTGGTGGATAAATATGAGGGCGTCAGCTTGACAGTGAATTCATCAGTGGAAGTAAAGTTAAAGGACGTTTCAAGGCAATATACGTACGTGCGTTTCGTAATTTACCGTTCGAAGCTGATGAACGGGATGTAGTGATGTATTTCAAGAATATGGTGTGGTCCATCAAGCAATCTTGGGCCGATGGTCGGAGTGGTATCTATGAAGGGATGCCAGAAGGGTCATATACATTGAAGATGACACTACGACGACCTATTCCGTCCTATGTGTTACTACCTGAATTTAGGACGCAGGCATACGTGACTTATGCTGGTCAACGTCGTATGCCGCCTATGTGGGTCGTATGAACACATGGCAGCAGACGTGCACAGCGACCAGGGGGCGTTACGACGCCACAAGAGCGGCGTTGGTTGTTAAGGATGCAATTGCTGTTCAGACGAGGACGTAGGCGTGGTGTCGACGGGAAGTGGGGACATAGGTTCAAGGGACTGCAGAGGTGTGCCAGACTCTACCTACAGAGTCACAGACGTCGGTACCGGCTGTACAGGATAAGGTGGACGATTTGGACTTGGATATAGCAGCAGAGTTGACAGAGGAATTGTGTGGGCTGTTGGACAGTTCACCAGGTGTGGAGGAGGCAGTGTGTGGACGGAGGGGCTGGGGAAGTCAGCCCAGTGGACACTAGTCTCATTCAACAGGAGGTGCCAGTTACAGTGCATAATGAGGACTGTGCTGGGGATATGGACATTGGAAGTGATTCACGTAAACGTCCTATGGGTGTGGCTGAGGACGACGTCCTTACGCCCGCTCAAAGGTCTAGTAAAAAATCTTTGGTAGAAGTTGCACAAAAAGTGGAGCTGAGTGGAAGGAGTGGATGGTGACAGGAATTTACAGGAAACAAAAAGGAACATCATAACCCTGTGGGATGTCAAAGCGTGTAGGTAATAAGTATGAGAAATCTAAAGGAAGCCACTTTTAACATATTCAAGTGTCTCACGCTTAACGTGAACGGGGCTAAAGCTGAGGTCTCGAGGAAGTGGATAGAAGTGACGATGAGAAGGTATGACATTAATGTAGGGTTTATACAGGAACATAATTATAAATATGGTAGGGATTTTCAGTTGCAAGGTTATAGAGTGTATGCTGGTAGTTCAGGGGCCTTCAAGGGAGGGGTTGGGTAATTGTGAAGGAGAACAGCCCTTTTCAGTTATTAGCTTGGGAGGAGGGGAGGGACGGAGGGTTGTGAGGGTGGATGGGGTTTGGGGAGGAGTCAGGGTAGCTTTCATTGGGGTTTATTTGCCGGCTATAAATAACCGTAGAGTCAAGGAGGATTTTGTGAGGGATCAATTGGTATATTACTTGGGTGGCTTGCCAGAAGTTGTAGTAGTAGGTGGTGATTGGAATAGTATCATAAGGCCTAAAGATGTAGAACCAAGGGGATCGGGATGTGTGCTCAATGTTTTAAGGGATGTTCTAGGTAGTGTGGATTAGTTGATGTGGTGGGTGGGGGAAGGAGTTTGATTATACTTTTGTGAGGAGGGGGTATGCAGCACGGTTAGATCGTATATATGTCTCAAGGGTTATTAATGTGGGGGTGGTGAGTTGTGTGGATGTAGGTTTTACTGATCATAGGGGAGTGTTAGTGGAGCTAGAGTGGGCAGGTATGGTGAATGGTATCCTGGGTATTGGAAACTAAATGTAAGTCTTGTAGAAGGGGAGGAGGGTAGAGAATTATTTGCTGAATGGTGGGGGACGATGGGAGGAAAGGTAAGTTACTACCAGACATAGTGTCATGGTGATGGACGTGGCGAAGCCAGCGATAAGGGATTTTATAAAAGTAGAGGTCGGAGGTTGGGGAGGTGGAAGTATGGATTGCAAAAATATTTGGAGGAACAGCTGAGTGTATGCTATGAGAGGCGGTTGGATAGGTACATGAGTGAGGTGCCTGCGATTAAGGAGAGATTGAGAGAAATACAGAATGAACGGTTTGATGCATTCGTGTGCGTGGAGGTGTGGATGAGGTTTATGGGGTGATAAGCCTTCGGCTTATGTGTTGAGGTCATTTAGGAAAAGGAGGGAGGGGATGATTCGAGGTTGGTGGTGGAGAGGACAGAGATGGGTATGAGAGAGGTCAGATCATGAGGAGCACAGAAGCAATGAGTTTGTATTTAGAGAGTTGGTTTAGAGGATATTTAACGGCAGGAGAGGGAGGGGAAAGAGAGAGGAGAATAATTGAGGAGGGGTCATGGAGAGGTTGGGGAGGATGATAGGGAAGTTATGAGTGGGGACATAAGTGAGGAGGAGGTGTGGATGGCGATACAGAGTATGAGTAAGAGAAAGTCACCTGGAATTGATGGAATTTCAATGATTTTTATGTGTTGCAGTGGAGGTCATAAAAGATTGTTTAGTGAGATTGATGAATCGAATGAAAGAGATGGGTACTATGGGCGTGTCGCAGTGCACTGGGGTGATTGTTTTAGTAAAAAAGGAGGGGTAGGGGAACAGATAGGTGATTATCGGGGTTTATCGATGATGTGGGGATTATAAGATTTTTTGAAAGTGTTGTGTAATAGGATTAAGAAAGTAATTGGGAGGGTAGTTGAAGAGGGGCAAAGAGGGATACCGGGGAGATGTATGAATAAAGGGCATGTTTGGATCAGGAATTTTGTGGACAATAGTGTTGGAGGTGCTGTTTTGGCTGTGGATTGAAAACTGCGTATGATTGTGTTGAAAGAGATATGTTATGGAGGATCATGAGGAAGCAGGGGTTTGGGGGGGGAAATAGTGAGATGGGCGGAGCCCTGTATAAAGATGCAAAAGTGAGGGTGCAGTTAATGGGTTGGTAGGTGCGGAAGTGAGGATGGGAGAGGTTTGAGGCAGGATGTCCCTTGTCTCAAATCCTATTCGCGGTGTATGCAGGACCCTTTGTATAGACTAGTTAAGGTAGGAGTAGGGGGCGGGGGAGGAAGTTGAATGGGATACAGGAATTGTTGGATATGTGGACGACACCACGGTGTTAGTGAATTCTGAAGAGGGTTTACGCGCTATAGGATTGATTATCAGTTTGTTTGGGAAAGCATCTGGTATGAGGATTAACATTGCTAAGTCCAATCTAATGGAAGTAGGTACATGAGTGGGGAGGGTTTGGGGTTAAGGTATGGATGGTCAATAGTAGATAGATTGAAAGTTTGTGGTATAGTGGTAATGGCTGATTATGGGGAAACTAGAAAAATTAATGTCGATTTAGTTTTAGGTAAGGCATTAAAGAGAATGTAGGGATGGAGACCGGGTTATGTTACGTTGTTACAGAGGGTGATAGTGGTTAATACTTTAGTTTATAGTAAAGTTTGGCACGTGGCAAGGTTATTTCATATTAAAGGGGGATATGGTGGAACTGGTTGGAAAGGTGTTGAGATATATATGGGGATATGGGAAGCATTGGTTGTGTAGGGAGGTTGTCATGAAGAGGGTTTAGGGTTTGGGGTTATAGATTTGGAGGAACGGGGCTAGGTGCTTATATGTACAATTTTGTTATATGACTAAGGGGGTGGCAAAGGACGGAGGGTGGAGGGTCATGAGAGATTTCAGGAAGTGGTGGAGGGGGAAGGATGGTTAGGTGTGCTGATATGTTGCGTGGTCTTATGAGTGTAAGGAATCGGGACGTGTAAAGGCTCGTGTGTTAGGAAGGGTGAGGAGAGGAGAGGAGGTAATGGAAGGGCTGGCTGTTTTTCCGGTATATGATTGGAAAAGCATATGGAGGGGGTTTAGGGGTATGAGGGTCAGTGTGAGGGCGAGAGAAGTTATGTTTCGGTTTTTACATGGGGTACTGGCCTCACGGGAGGTGCTGTATAGGGTGGGTTTGGTTGGAGATGCAAGGTGTGGTAAATGTGGCGAGGTCGATTCTATTTATCATGAGGTATATTTTTGTGAACAATTGGATGTTGTCAGACAATGGTTGGGGGTTTAATGATTTGGAGGGGGAGGGGGATTCATGCGTTGAGATTTTTGGGGCTTAGATATAGGTGGTGTGGGGCAGGATGTATAGAGCGCTTATGTATATGGCTGTTGATTTTGTGTATGTTTCGTGGGTGATGAGGGAGCAAACTGGGAGTGTGCGGTTAAAGGCCATAGCAGCGTCCATGTACAGGACAAAATGTAGAAATAGAATTTTGTATGGGGAGTCATGGGGTAGGTTTTTTCCTGTGGTTTATAGGGATTTCACTGTAGGACAGTTGTTGGGAATGATACAAGTTAATAGTTGAAAAGTGGCTGTTCTATTTTTGTGAGGAGTATGAGAGGTAAGTTAAAGTGGTATGTTTGTGTAGATGGGGGGGGGGGACGGTGTGACAAGGTAAACATGAGGTTACGGTTTTGACAAAATTTTGACTTATGGGGTTGTGAATGGAGGTATGTATAAGAGGGGGGTTATGAAGTAGAAAATGATATAATGAAGTAGGAAAAAAAAAGGGAGGAAGTTAGAGGTGGCTTTCCTTGGGTATCATATTATCTGAGTTTGTATGATTTTTTTAAGTATAGAGGACAAACTTCATGGGTGTAAAGGTTTTGATGTGTATGGAGGTAACAGTAACTGTTTTTTAGATGTTTATGAGAGAATAAGGTTTTTTTTTTGTTTCATAACAGGGTGAGGCATAATGTAGATAAATACATGTCATTGGGGTTTTCTGTGTTTTTGTGGTGTGTTGCAACATGTGGTATAATACTTTTGTATTTATGGGACAAAAGTAGAATACAGTATTGTGTTGAATACATAGTTGGTTTCTTCAGTAGAGGAGAAATGTGTAGTATATGATGGTAAGGTATTTTACCTAGCTAACTAATTATAAAAGTTGTAAGGTGTGGTGTAATGTTAATTTTTAAAATTAAATGGAGAAATTCACTGCCTGGTGTGTGGGCTTGATGATGGATTTTTGTATTATTTTGATTTGTATGTATGTTTTGGCTACAAAACTGTTAACTTTTGCTGTTGGTTATTAGGTTCTTTTTCATGTGTACACATAGGACTTTTTTATATATGCATACATGAGTTTTACTGGACTGCTTTTTGGTTGTCATGTTTTATTAAGGGTTACATGATTTTAGTGTGATCAGTAGCTCAAATTTTGAGGTTTGTTTTTGTCTTTACAGATGAGAAAAATGTATGTAGGGGGTATGTTTAGGATAAAATGAGGGGATAGAAGGGGAGGGGGTCTTTTGTATGAGATTCTATGATCTCAAGAAAAGTTTTCAGTTTTTCATTGGTAGATTTTACTAAATTATATTTTTTTTTATTAGGGGAGTTGAGAGGTTGAGCTGGTTTTGTAATGATAAGTGTATATTAATAATGTGTCTGATGTTCAGTTGGGGTTGTGTGTGTATGGTATGCTCCATTTTTTTTTGTTTAATTATAGTAGATATGTTTCTGTGGAATAATGGAAGAGTCTGAGGACATGTTTTTTTCAATTTGATTTGCCACTGTACAAGTTTTTGTAATTTTCATATAAAAGCAATTCATTCATGTTAATGTATAAAGATAGTTCTTTTATTTACAAGGAGACTATTTAAGTGGCCTTATGTGTTTGTATTATAACTTGTTTTGTTTAATTTGTGTTTAGTCTTTAAGTTTTTTGGAAGCATATTGATATGTTGTCCTTTATTTATGTACATACTGTACCAGTTGATAGTCATTTACTGACAACTAAAATGTATTCCTGTTTTTCTAAATAAAATATAAAAAAAAAATTTGATTTAAGCCCTGCTGAACCGATAATGGTAACACAATGGTAGAATACACCGAATGTGTGTAAATAACACAACCTACGGCATTTTAATAATTTAAAAGTCCCTCGAAGAAGCGCTTGTGGCTCAGTTAGTAGCGTCCTCAGCTCACACACTGAAAGACTGGGGTTCGATGTCGGAACTAGTGGAATGATGGGCACGTTTACTGTTCTCCTAGTGGTAAGCAGGTTCATGGGTGTTAAACGGCTGGTGTGGGTGGCATCTTGGGAAAGAGAACTGACAAGAAAATAAGCCAGTCTGATCACATGGCTTTATTGGGTTATGCTGGGTTACTAACCTTTCAGGTTAATAATCCGAACAAAATAAATATAATAAGCGTCTTCTTTCGAGCGCTGTCTACTTATAACTGCCTGATTATTTTTAAAAATCAAACATAAAATGAAGAAATAAATAAATAAAAATATAATATGAATCGTGACAAATTGTGTTTAGAGCACACCTTTGTTTACTGACGTAAAGCTCTATGGTAGAGCATTGCTTGATGAGCTCTAAAGTAGAGCATGGCTTGATGAGCTCTACGGTAGAGCAATACGTTGCCTGTAAATAAATGTATATCATACACAGAGTGGTATTTTTAACACTTTCCCATGCTAGTCTCTTACCCACAGTAAATTACTAACTTTGTCTTACCTTTTCAGGGTTATCCCAGGTAATTTGCACATATGTTACTATGTACGTTAATTTGTGTAACGTATTTATATGTACCTGTACCTAAATAAACTTACTTAATAATGAAAAGGAGAGTCTAAATTTTTAAGAGTACAAGGCGTTTTCTATGGTTAACGTTGGTTGTAGAAAATGTAAAGTCGGAGGAAATTCAGAAGACACTGAAATATTGGAGGAAAAGTTCTGTCTTCCCCCGACTTTGGGCGATTTCTTCTTATTGCTTTTATACTTTTCCTCTTCTTTTTATTTTCTTCACCTCAATCGTCTTGATATGTATTGCGACCCCAGAATGGGCCACAATGTATATACATGTTGATATGATGTATTATAAGTATATTTTCATTTCTTATAATTTTATTTTGCTGATATTTTCGATAATAGCTAAATCGTTAATATCTCGCTTTATATTATTATTTGACTTAGCTATATTATTAGGTATGATGTAACATGTACACTATTGTGCTCATTGTTCGAGAGTGTTGAGTAGCAGCCCGTGAGTTGGCAAACTACCTCGCTAACAGCACTTCGCTTGTTATACTGCCGGCTTCTGGAGGAGCTGGGCACTCAGACGGTGGCGTCCCACCTGAGTTGGAGACTGCTTCTCCTGACTCCTGCTCTCTTCCCTGCTGACTCTTGTTGGAGAAACACCTCGCTCTTGTCTCTGCTTGTTTCCTCATCCTTTAGACTCTGTTTGGTAGAGTATGTGTTTGGTGGTGAGACGACACATACTTCTCTGGACTCTGTGTAACTCTGTTCACAGAGAATAGCATAGAATTAGTGATTTTGACAGGGATATGGTCAGAGCCGACATTGCCGCCTGGGGAGACTTTACAGTGGAACAGGTCGCAGTCCCTGTTGGTGAGTACTACGTCCGGGGTGCCTGGGTGGGGGCCCACAAATGATTTGAAGAATGGGCCCTGGAACGATAGATTTCTTGCTGCCATCAGATTGAAAAGTTGTTTCCCTTCGTGGTCGCCCTGAGGTAAGGCGGCGCCACAGTTGAAGAGAGCGGGGTGGTGGGCATTGAAATCCCCTGCCAGGACTACAGGGACATTCCGACTGAGTAGCCTGTTTAAGGGGATACTCTATGTACGTCTGGGAGGAAAGTAACCTGTTCCCACTATAAGCCGGCCATACGAGGTCAGCAGTTCCATATGTTGTCCTCATCGACATGGATGTTGCGGAATTCGTATCCCCGTCTCACAAGGATGGCCACTCCACTATAAGGCCCTCTGGATTTCTCAAGTATTGAGTAACCAGAGAGTTCATATCCCTGTCATAATTAATCTACAATCTACTCCACTCAACACACCCACCCACCCAAAACCCAACCTATAAACACTAGGCTTCGACCCCTTCAGGGACTACCTAGCAAACGACCAGACTATTTCTCTTGAGAACCAACCCTCCACCGCAATAGATGTGGTGATCACCTCGCTTCATGGAAGAATCACTGAGGCCACAGAAGCATGTTGCCAACTAACTACTTCCAGGGTCTACCAACAGTACAAACAAACCAGGGAAATAAAAGACAGCATGAATAATTACCAAGCTGAATGTAGTAGGCACCTCCACTCAGGCCAGCCCACACGTGAGGTACTCCAAAGAATGAGAAGAGAATTAATAACCCTAATCACCCAGCACAAAAGAGAAATATGGAAATACCTTGTGCTTCAAGCTAACCAGTATAAGCGCCATCCAGAAAAATTCTGGAGCAAGATCCGTAGACTACTGGGGCTAAACACTCACCTACTCAACTCCTCACACACTCATTCACTGACGAGGATGGCAAGGAAGTGACTACCTTGCTCGAGGACCCACAAGATCAAGCTAACTTGATGGGTGAGGTGTGGAAGAAAATTCTCTCTCACAATGACAGCAGAAGATTCAACAATAACCACTACCTGTGGGTCAACCAGTGGCGTGACAAAACTGGGAAGACTTCCACCCTATACCATCAATCGATACATCTTCTCTCGAACCCGAACACCCTCTCACTAGGCCAATCACCCTTAGGGAAATGACCCAAGTCATTGGACGAATGAGAAATAAGGCCCCTGGCCCTTCAGGCATAACAGTAAAACAGCTAAAGTACCTACCCCGTAATTGCAAGATGTCCTTATTAAACATCTTTAATGCGGTCCTGGCATCAGGCCACTTCCCTGTAACATTCAAGACAGCAAAGATGATCTTCATCTCAAAACCCAATAGGGATATCCGTAATCCAGAAAACTACATACCTATCTCTCTACTCGAAGTCGCTGGCAAAGTCTTCGAAAAAATCATCTCCAACAGACTGAACTACTACATGGAATTCAACCACCTCTTCACCGAAAAACAGTTTGGCTTCAGGTCCCACCGTGGAACACAGCATGCTATCAACATCATCTATGATGCGGTAGATAGCCTGAGGAACCAGGGAAACCTGGCATTAATTGCAACGAGGGACGTTCACAAAGCCTTCGACAGCCTCTGGCACGATGGGCTTATATTCAAACTTGCCGACCTACCAGACCACAACTGGACCTTCCTCAGGCTCATATTCAATTTCCTAACAGGCAGAAACATCATCCCCAACTTTAATGGCAAATCTGCAATACTATTCACCCCAACAGCTGGAGTACCACAAGGCTCATGCCTTAGCTCCATACTCTTCAATATTTATGTAAGTGACCTCCCACAACCTGAACACAATCATCACCCAATTTGCAGACGATGTTATACATGTAGTGTCATCCACCCCCATATCAGGTGCAACTAAATACAGGAGAGTAATATAGAAAATGAATGAGGAATTACGAAGAACAGCTAACTGGGAGAAAAAGTGGAGAATCACAACCCAGAAAAAGTCCTTATCAGCACCATAGAGGGCAAAGGAGGTATCTCCATAAGAGGTTCACGGGTCGATAGCAGAAACCCTAACAAGATCCTGGGATACAAGATCGACAGATTACTTCACTCCACTTCTCACATCTCTAAAAAAGTGAACCTAGCTAAAGCCCGCCTCGGCCAACTATTCAGATTCAAAGAAGCCCCTCCCCACATCAAGAAGCACCTCTATAAGATGATGATCAGACCACTGTTAGAATACCCCTATGTACCCATATCACTAACAACTAAAACCAACATGCTGCGGCTTCAACGGGTCCAGAACAAAGCCCTCCGATTTATGGAAATACCAGATTCAGAGACAGAATCAGGATGGAAGACCTGCATATTCAACAAGACATCGCTGCAATTAATGTCAGAATAGACAAACTAAAGAAGAGACAGCTATATGGCATGCAAGAACTCTATGTACCTGATAGAGAAAACTCCCCTCAACCAATAAACACTACCGACTATGTCATCAACACTCCTCCCCACCGAACCCAAAGAATGACCCTGCAACAAAGAATCAGACGTTACATTCACAAGGACAACTACCCACGACCAAGAATCCTGTGTGACCTCCCCGTTGAACCAGACACAGTCTACGTCCAGCAACGAAGATAGATACTCCCCATCTATGGGTGACCTACCTTTATCAAACGACATCTTACAACTAACCTTGTAACACTCACGAACTTCCTACTATAGGACACCACCTCAGAAACTGCTTGACCAGCTCCGGGCTAGCCACCAACAACATCGAAAGCCCAACAACTACCACCTGTTGCAGCAGCCTTGCCTCCGACCTCAAAAAAAAAAAAAAATTATTACAACTCGTATGCATTCTTCCAACTCAGTAGCATGCTATGATACAGCCGTATATCTGTGTGCAATTGATGGGCAGTAGGCATACCCACCGCATAAAAGTAACTTATGAATAACTACATACACACACACTTATTACATTGCGCCAAAGTGGTTAGGCCACTTACCATTATAAACCTCTCCTCCCCCCACCCTCCCAACCATTTCCCATGTTTCCATCCTTACCCATCCTTCTTCCTTCCCCATCTTACCGACGCTCAGGTCAAATCACGTTCAAGTTCAAGTGATTTTGACGTTTTACTGGGTTGTGCGTCACATTGACACTCTGAGATAACTCAAGTCTCTAGCTATATCTCTTGACCTAATTCGTTGAGGCATCTGTGCATCGTTGCAGTCGGGGATATTGGTTATGCTGAACTTAGATTCAGTATTAAGGGAGTTTTGTGACTATTATGGAGGATCTGCTGATGGTTCCCAGTTAGGGTCGCTTTCCTATCTCCTTGTTTCTGACGCTGTGTTGCTGTTGCTTGCTATATTGCTGTTCGGCGAATTTGTCATTTTTACTGTTCAATCAAGCTGTTCTGATTGTCAGTTTGTTAGAGAAGTTAGCTTATGAGAAGACGTTCAGTCAGTCACTGGTTGAGTCGAGTCTTAAGAAACATAATGAGTTACTTGGAGCACACATACACGTATTTGTATATATCCTAGTATTATTGTAAATTGCTGACATTGTACCAGATGGTACATAAGAGCCATTAAGATATATGTGCCTTCAGCACAATAATATTGTTTATGAGAGAAGAGTATGAGCTAACCTCCTAATTAACATACTAAGAAATATCCTGATTATATTTAAATTGATTTATTTTGATACCCTAGATATTCTAACTTTGTTAATAAATATATTAAATTTTATTCTTTGGTTAGTACCCTATCAGTTGTAATCCTATGACTATTGAATATGTCGGATAACTGGACCAGGATACTGACTTTGTTGCAAAAGCCCAGTAACAGGCTGAATGCTAGAGGGGCATTCCTTTCTAGTGTTCACTGGAGATGTCTATTTCTAATAGATATCGTGTCATTTTGTAACAATATGTGTTAGTTTTTGTCACGAAATCACACACACACACACACACACACATATATATATATATATATATATATATATATATATATATATATATATATATATATATATATATATATATATGTGTGTGTGTGTGTGTGTGTGTGTGTGTGTGTGCGTGTGTGTGTGTGTGATTTCGTGACAAAAACTAACACATATTGTTACAAAATGACAACTCGTCGTGTTACAGTGTGGCTTCCAAACTTTTGTTTGGGGACCATGAAATTGACTCGTGTGAGGGTGTGCAACAGGGGGACCCTCTTGCTCCCTTTCTATTCTGTCTAGCCATCAAGGATGTCACAGAAGCATTGTCCAGTGAGCTCAATATCTGGTTCTTGGATGATGGCACCCTAGCTGGCACTGCACAATCTCTCCTAGGAGACATCAGGAAAATTAAAGATATGGTAGGTAGCCTGGGCCTATCTTTAAACCCCACCAAATGTGAGATAGTTTCCACCAATCCACAGATGATCAAGGACATTAGGGCTGTTTTACCAGGGGCACGAGCCATCGATCCAGCCAACAGCACTCTCCTTGGTGCTCCTCTTGGGCCCAATGCCATCGATCTGGTCCTGGGAAAAAAAATCTCCGACCTCAGGACGATGGAAGGTAGGATGAAAGACATCGATACACATGATGCCTTCTACTTACTCACCAGGTGCCTGTCAATCCCAAAACTTACATACTTCCTGAGATGCTCCCCAGCCTTCAACAGCCCGAAACTCGAGGAATACGACTCTCTCCTCAAGACCATGCTAGAGAGTGTATTGAGTCTTTCCCTCGATGATGGACAGTGGTTGCAAGCCTCACTTCCAGTCAGACTTGGGGGGCTGGGAGTACGCAAATCCTCCCAGATTTCCCTACCAGCCTTCTTATCCTCTTCCATAGCATCAAATGAGCTAATAAAACAAATTCTTCCAGACAACCTCAGTGATTCAGCAGGAATACAGGACCCTAGCTACGCCAGTGCCATCACTGAATGGGAGACTCTTGCTGCTCCAACACCAAAACCTAGTGAAGAACTGGCCTACAAACAGTCAAGCTGGGACGGCCTCATCGCTGAAAAGATACTTGCCAATATGCTCAGGGCCGTAACATCAGACAGGGAGACTGCCCGTCTCCTAGCTGTGAGTGCACATCACTCTGGGGACTTCCTCCAAACAGTTCCCATTTCGGCCATGGGAACACGCCTGGACCCTAAGACCCTTCGTATTGCAGTGGCTCTGCGCCTTGCTGCCCCTATTCACACGGAATATACGTGTATTTGCAGCGATGCGCAAGCCGACCAATATGGTCTACATGGTCTTAACTGTTCTAAAACCAAGGGTTGGCATGCAAGACACAATGAGGTCAACGACATCATAAAGAGAACCCTTGCTACAGCTGGATGCCCAGCCGAGAGAGAGCCTCGATCACTAGCAGCCAACAACGCCCACAACCCAGCAAACCGCCCCGACGGGATCACCATCTATCCTTGGAAGAATGGCAAGCTCTTAGCATGGGATTATACCTGTGTGTCGACACTGGCTGACACATACATCCATCACAGTGTTGGGCGACAGGGAGGAGCTGCTGACCACAGGAAGGAGTACAAGATCGGCAAGTACAGGGACATAAGCCAACAGTATAAATTTGTCCCAGTGGGATCAGAGACCTTGGGAGCGTGGGGAAAAAATGCAACACGTTTCCTTAAAGAACTGGGTTCCAGACTCATCGACACCACTAGGGACCCAAGGGCAGCCACGTTCATGTTCCAGCGTCTCAGCGTGGCCATCCAGAGGGGAAACGCATGCTGCATACTTGGCTCGCGTCCGGCTTCGGAGGAACTGGAGGAGATTCATAATCTTTGACATATTGTACTATTGTATTCATGTTTGTGTTTTCTATAAATGTATTCTGTCTATTAATAAAGTATTTATATGCATGTATGTGTGTATATAGGATGGGGTGGTAGGAGAAGTGGAATATTCAAATGGCTTCAGAAAGAAATCCAAATATTCTTCCTTGAAACCTTTTATCCACTTCTCCGAGGCTATGGGTCCCACAATTTGCACTGGAGGTGGAACCCATCCTATATATATATATATATATATATATATATATATATATATATATATATATATATATATATATATAATATATATATAAATATATATTAAATATATATATATATATATATATATATATATATATATATATATATATATAATATATATATATATATATATATTAAATATATATATATATATATATATATATATATATATATATATAATTTATTTGGATAAGTAAGTGGAAAGTATTTGAACAGTAAGACATCAACACACACAGGCGAAAGGAGCTAGGAGGAGAGACAAGGACAGAATCAGCAGAGGACAACCAGATCAGGGCAGAGCAACAAGAGCAAGCACACACAGAACCATCCCCAGAACCCCACAACCAATCACGCTATACCAACACAAACCACAATCCCCCACCCAACACTCCGCTATATAATCCCGCAGTACACTGCCAGGTCCCCCACCCCCACAGACCCCCCAAAACACAGTGTTGGAGAGGAGACTGAAGGTATGGTACACAAACGCTGACGGAATAACAAATAAGTGGGAGGATTGGCACGAAATACTCAAACAGGCATCACTGGATATCATAGCTCTCACAGAAACCAAGCTCACAGGTATGATAACAGATGCCATCTTTCCAATGGGATATCAGATCCTGAGGAAAGACTGGCACTACTGATTAAAAACCGATGGGATTTTGATGAGCTGGAGAGAGGAGACAGGAGAAGCAAGAGATTACATAGTAGAAACGCTTCAGTCTGGAGGTCCCAAGGTGGTAATTGCAGTGATGTATAGCCCACTACAGAACAGCAGGAGGCCAATGCAAGAGTATGATGAGAGTAATAGAGCGATAGCTAAAACACTGGCTGAAGTGGCCAGAAGGGCTCATGCGAGCAGGGCGAAGCAGTTGATCATGGGTGTTTTCAACCACAAGGAAATCGACTGGGAGAACTTGGAGCCACATGGGGGCCAAGAAGCGTGGAGGGCTAAGATGATGGAGGTGGTACTGGAAAACTTCATGTACCAACACTACCAGAGAGGAGAGGATGAACCAGAGAGACTGGACCTAATATTCACCTTGAGTAGTGCAGATATTGAGGACATCACATATGAAAGGCCCCTTTGGGCCAGTGATCATATGGTTTTAAGCTTCAAATACACAGTAGAGTTACAAGTGGAGAGGGAAGCAGGAAGGGCTGGACGAATGAAGCCAAACTACAAGAAAGGGGACTATGTGGGCATGAACAACTTCCTGAACGGGGTTCAGTGGGACAGAGAACTGGCAGGGAAGTCAGTAAACGAGATGATGGAATATGTGACAACAATATGCAAGGAAGCTGATGAAAGGTTTGTCCCCAAGGGTAACAGGAATAATGAAAAATCCAGGATGAGCCCGTTGTTCACCCAAAGGTGCAGGGAGGCCAAAACCAAGTGTGCTAGGGAATGGAAGAAGTATAGAAGGCAAAGGACCCAGGAGAATAAGGAGAGCAGTCGTAGAGCCAGAAATGAATATGCACAGGTAAGAAGGGAGGCCCAACGACAATATGAAAATGACATAGCAGCGAAAGCCAAATCCGACCCAAAACTGTTGTACAGCCACATCAGGAGGAAAAAAAGTCAAAGACCAGGTGATCAGGCTAAGGAAGGAAGGAGGAGAGATCACAAGAAACGACAGCAAAGTATGTGAGGAACTCAACATGAGATTCAAAGAAGTGTTCAAAGAGGAGACAGAAGGGACTCCAGAAAGACAGAGAGGTGGGGTACACCACCAAGTGTTGGACACAATACACGCAACCGAGGAAGAAGTGAAGAGGCTGCTGAGTGAGCTAGATACTTCAAAGGCGATGGGGCCGGTTAACATCTCTCCATGGGTCTTGAGAGAGGGAGCAGAGGCACTATGTGTACCCCTAACAACAATATTCAACACATCTATCGAAACAGGGAGATTACCTGAGGTATGGAAGACAGCAAATGTAGTCCCAATTTTTAAAAAAAAGAGACAGACATGAAGCACTAAACTATAGAACAGTGTCACTGACATGTATAGGATGCAAAGTCATGGAGAAAATTATCAGAAGAGTTGTGGAACACCTAGAAAGGAATGAGCTTATCAACGACTGCCAACACGGTTTCAGGGACGGGAAATCCTGCATCACAAACCTACTGGAGTTCTACGACAGGGTGATGGAAGCAAGACAATAGAGAGGGGTGGGTAGATTGCATTTTCTTGGACTGCAAGAAGGCGTTTGACACAGTTCCACACAAGAGATTAGTGCAAAAGCTGGAGGACCAGGCACGAATAACAGGGAAGGCACTGCAATGGATCAGTGAATACCTTTCAGAAAGACAACAGAGAGTCATGATACGTGGAGAGGTGTTAGAGTGGGCGCCTGTAACTAGCGTGGTGCCACAGGGATCAGTCCTAGGACTGGTGCTGTTTCTTGTATTTGTGAATGACATAACGGAAGTGTCCCTGTTTGCAGATGATGTGAAGTTGGTGAGAAGAATTCAATCGGACGAGAACCAGGCAGAACTACATAGGTATCTGGACAGGCTGCAGGCCTGGTTCAGCAACTAGCTCCTGGAATTCAACCCCTCCAAGTGCAAAGTCATGAAGATTGGGGAAGGGCAAAGAAGACCACAGACAGAGTACAGTCTAGGGGGCCAGAGCTTACAAACATCACTCAAGGAAAAGGATCTTGGGGTGAGTATAACACCGGGGGCATATCCTGAGGCGCACATCAACCAAATAACTGCTGCAGCATACGGACGCCTGGCAAACCTAAGAACAGCATTCCGTCATCTTAATAAGGAGTTATTTAGAACCCTGTACACTGTGTACGTTAGGCCCATACTGGAGTATGCAGTGCCAGTTTGGAACCCTCACCCAGCCAAGCATGTAAGGAAACTAGAGAAAGTGCCAAGGTTTGCAACAAGACTAGTCCAGGAGCTAAGGGGTATGTCCTACAAGGAGAGGTTACGGGAAATCGATCTGACGACACTGGAAGACAGGAGAGATAGAGGGGATATAATAACGACATATAAAATACTGAGAGGAATCGACAAGGTGGACAGAGACAGAATGTTCCGGAGGTGGGACACAGCAACAAGGGGACACAGTTGGAAGTTGAAGGTTCAGATGAACCACAGGGATGTTAGGAAGTATTTCTTCAGTCACAGAGTTATCAGGAAGTGGAATAGTCTGGAAAGTGATGTAGTGGAGGCAGGATCCATACATAGCTTTAAGGAGAAGTATGATAAAGATCACGGAGCGGGTAGAGTGACCGAGTAGCGGCCAGTGAAGAGGCGGGGCCAGGAGCTGTGAATCGACCCCTGCAACCACAACTAGGTGAGTACACACACACACACACACACACACACATACATTCATGGCTTTAAGAAGAGGTATGATAAAGCTCATGGCACAGGGAGAGTGACCCAGTAGCGGCCAGTGAAGAGGCGGGGCCAGGAGCTATGACACGACCCCTGCAACCATAACTAGGTGAGTACACACTATCAGGGAAACGCCTTCCAACTGAACAAAAAAGTAATGGAAATATAAATAAATAAATAATGGACTCTAGGTTTAATAATAAAGAAGGATTTTTCTGGAGTTTAATTAAAAAAATAAATGAAAATAAAAAAAAGAAATTGGCCAATGTGGTTCTGGCAAGGTGTAGGTTAGGAGACTAAGGCCCAGGAAAGGTCTCTGGTGTTGACGAGACGGTGAAGGTTATCCAGGGCAGATGTTAGGGAGTCTCCTATGCCACTTGGTTGTAGTAAGTATGAAGACATAGTAGAGGTTGAGTAGTCGAAATAATCAAAGTCGGATAGACTTAAATTTTGTTGCTGTATATCTTGGCATCTGTTCGGGCTGAACATTCCAGCAGCACAGCTGATAAGAAAAATAACATTGGTTACCACAAGTTAAGTAAATATAACATTTCAGAAAGCAAGGGTGGTATGCCAACTTAAAGATGTAAGATATTACTGGTAACCCTAAAAACACAACGACCAGAAATACTCCTGGTAGATCACCCTACCTGATCAGGAGAAGAGAGGTGAAGTGACTCTTCCCAACTCTACTCCACACCAGGTAAGGTTAGTACTACCAGGAGTAGCAACTAAAACACATCAGACAGCCCGGAACTGGAGGTTTGCCTCAGCCTGCTAGATGGAAGCACAGACTGAAACTCGCTAATGATCCCCCAGGCTGTCTGAACAACCCTAACCCCCAGTCGCAGCCCAACCTTTGCGGAGGAAGGGTGCGCTTTCTGGGTTCCCTGGTGGCAGTTCCATACAATATTGTTGTCCGCAAGATGGCTGCCAGTTACAGGCGACGTGTAAACACCGTTTGTATTGAGCTCTTGCAGGGAGCTGTATACCCAAGTACGGCTGATGTGATGCTGCCCTTGATAATTAGGGACACTTATGGGATCCTGGTTGCTGAATTGTATGGGATTTCCCTTAATGGAGCCGTGAGAATCTTTGTCAAGTTTTCCAGCACTGGTGCCTAAGAGGCGATTGTGGATAAGTATCAGGAAAGGAGGATTGTGGTCCAACCTTGCTTGGAGGTACGTCTTCGAGATGTATCTATGCAGTACTCTTGGATTAGAATTCGAAATACTTCATTTAAAGCTGATGAAGTGGATGTGCGGAAGGTTTTTGGACAGTTTGGAGCTATCCACGCAGGTACTGTGGGGCGTTGGGCCCAGGGTGTGTATGCCGGAATGCCAGAGGGCTCTTTTGTCCTTAAAATAACTCTGCGACTGCAGATTCCATCGTATGTGTTAATGGAAGCCTTCAAGACTCAGGTATACGTTACATACCCTGGGCAGGTACGCACCTGTCCGCTCTGCGGGTCCCCAGGACATATTGCGGCAATGTGTGAGAAACAACGGGACCTGCCGCGATGGGCCTCGGATGATCGAACAGCTGTTGCTGATCTGGAGGTGCAGGTGGGCGTGGTACTGCTGGTGGAGCCGGACGAGTCAGAGGCTGCAGGAGTTGAGACAACCACTGGGAAATGGAGCAACGAGAGGTGCTCGTGCAAACGTTATCTATGGATACGCAGGCCCCAACTCAAGAGTCAGAGTCAGAGCTGAATAAGTCTGATGGGGATGTTGTCGGCGAGGAGGTTCGATTGCTGGATCCTACTTTCGAGGACATTGAAAGGATGCTCGATAGCCCGATGATGGTTGACATGTTGACTGTGGAGGTGGTGACTGAGCCGGATGAGTTAAGACTCGGATGTGTTGATGGTGTTGAGGTCAATGCGCCTTCCCAGTTATCGAATGTAGTAATGGAGGTCGAGGTGCATCAGGTTGAAGGGGATGATGTAATGGTTTGCACAAGTACATCCCATAAACGGCCTAGTGAGGTGGCCGGTGATGATGTTTTAACGCCTGGTCAGAGGTCCGGTAAAAAGGCCTGGGCAGACTTGGCAAAGGATGTGAAAGGGGCATTGTTATGAAGGAATGGAGGTTTAGGGAAAGGGAGTAGTGCACTTGGCGGTTCTGTCCCGTCAGGAGGGCATAGGGTGCAGAAGCAGAGAGGAAAACCCCCGTTATAATTTTTACGTTTTTGAATATGAATGTTAATGGCCTCCATGCGGAGGTCAAGAAGAGGTGGGTAGAAGTGACTTTGCGACGACTGCGAGTTCATGTATGCTGCCTTCAGGAGCATAATTTTAGGTGTGGAAGGAACTTGAGTCTGAATGGTTTTGTCATGTATACGGGAAGTGCAATGAATTTCAAAGGGGAGGTTTACTGTTGGGGTCAGGGAAACCAGCCCTTTTACGTTAAAATCTTGGGAGGAGGAGGGGGGGAGGGTAGGATTGTTCGCATTGATGGGGTTTGGGGGATATCCAGGTATGTTTTATCGAGGTTTACATGCCTGCTGCAAATAGTCGCCGTGTGAAGGAAGACTTTGTTCATAATGAGTTGGTTTATTTTCTGCGAGGGTTACCAATGATAACAGTTGTGGCTGGTGATTGGAATTGTGTAATCCGTAAGAGAGATGTAGAGCCAAGAGGGGCGGGATGTTTATTGGGTGTGTTGAGAGATGTTTTGGGTGGGATAGGGGAGGGGGATGTGATGCATGGGGGAGGGGTGTTTTGTTGAGTATACTTATGTTCGGAGAGGTTACGATGCTAGATTAGATAGAATATATATGTCAAGGGATGTGAGGGTGGGGAATGTGTCTTGTGTGGATGTTGGATTTTCGGATCACAAGGGTGTGTTGGCTTGTTTATCTTGGGAAGGTGCTGTACGTATGAATTCTAGTTATTGGAAGCTGAATATTAGATTGTTGCAAGGCTCGGATCATTGTGGGTTTTTTGCAGAGTGATGGGAGAGGGTATGGGAGGAGGGTTGGGGTGTTGAGGACATTGTTGGGTGGTGGAATGGGAGAAGTAAAGTTGCGATTCGTGACTTTTATACA
The DNA here is from genome assembly GCA_009830355.1 of Cherax destructor. NCBI lineage: Eukaryota > Metazoa > Arthropoda > Malacostraca > Decapoda > Parastacidae > Cherax > Cherax destructor. The sequence goes on along the minus strand of WNWK01019002.1, from coordinate 12,237 downwards.
AAGATGGGGAGGGAAGAGGCGCGATTGAGGCTTGGCATGCAAAAATATTTGGAGGGGACTTTGCGGGCTTACTATGGAGGGGGAAGGGGTGGGTATCCGCAGGAGAAGATTGCAGCCTTACACGAACAATTGCGGGAGATTCAGGAGGAAGCGTTTCATGCCATTCGAATACGGGCAGGGTTGGATGATGTACTGTGGGGCGATAAGGCCTCGGCCTATGTGTTGCGCAAATTTAGGTGCCACAGGAGAGACATGACAATTATGTCTGTGAAAGTCGATAGAGATTTAGGTGGGTATCGGCACGGTCAGCTATTGCGGATGACGGAGGGTATCAGAGGATATGCGGATGTTTGGTTCCGGGAGAAGTTATGTCAGGTGGATTGTGATCGGGTAGCACATGGAATAGTCCTGGATGGTATTGTCTCGAGGATTAGTGATGCGGATCGTATGGGCATGGAGGGGATGATCACTAAGGAGGAGGTGTGGAGGGCGATACAGGGTCAGAGGTTAGGGAAATCGCCGGGGATAGATGGTATTTCTGGCGATTTTTATGTTGCTCATTGGGAGGTTTTGAGGCAGGTGCTAGTTTGGGTCTTCAATAGCATGAAATCCGGGGGCAATTTGGGGGAATATCAATATACTGGGATAGTGGTGCTTGTACCCAAGAGACCACGTAGTGAGTCTTTGGGGGCATATTAGGCAATAATGTTGCTTTGTTCAGACTACTGTACAAGATTTTTGCGCGAGTGTTGGCGAATCGGATGAAGGTAGTTTTATGTCAAATACTAGAGGGGGGCAGTATGCGGGCAGGGCATCAGAGAATTAAAAGTTTTGTGGAGGGTAGAAACGGGGGGGGGGGGAATAATTGTAGGACTGGACTGGGAAACAGCCTATGATCATGTCAACAGGGGTGTATTGCAGGAGATACTTGGGAGACAAGGGTTTGGTGATGAAATAGTGGGATGGGTAAGGACATTGTATACGGGGTTCAGGTGTGAGTGCAGATAAATGGGTGGGTGGGGGTAATGGTGAGTGTGGGGCATGGGCTGCGACATAGGTGTTCCTGTCACAGCTTCTGTTTGCATGCTTGCAGCACCCCTTTTATCGGTTGGTGTCTGAGGTTGTCCGGGAAGCGGGTGAGGACAGTGATTGGGCACCGAGGATCATTGGGTATGTTGATGATACATCCATTTTGGTAAGAAGTGAGGAGGAAATGGGTGTTATAAATAGGATGATAGAGGTTTTTGGGTCTGCTTCTGGCATGAGGGTTAATAGGGAAAAATCACATTTATTGGAGGTGGGGTCTTGGGTAGGGGAGACGTTGGGGCAGAGGTTTGGGTGGGTCACTGTAAACAGACTTAAGATTTGTGGGGTAATCTTTTGCAATGATGCTAGAGTAGCACGTGAAATTAATTCCTCGGCAGTTGTGGAAGGGGCTTTGAGTAGGATGGCGGGTTGGAGAGTGGGGGATTTCACATTATTGCAAAGAGCGGTGGGTGTTAATACATTGGTGTATAGCAAACTTTGGCACATGGCCGTGATATATCCTCTCATGGAGAGGGATATACTGTGGCTGCAGATGAGAGCCTTGCCATTCATTTGGGGCTTTGGTAAGCACTAGTTAAGGAAGGAAATGGTGATGACAAGGGTGGCTTTAGGGGGCTTGGGGTTGATACCATTGGGTAGGAGGTTGCAGGGTATATTCGTTAAGCAGGAATTTGTGGTGAGGGGTGGGGTGTGTGGGGCGAAGGTAGATAGGGTAATGAGGGAGTTACGGCGGTGGTGGAGTGGGCGGGAGCTGTTGAGATGTGAGGCGATATTTTGAGTTCTGTTGGTGGCGCGTGAGCTGGGTGGGATTAGGGTTAGTAAGCTGGATAGGGTAGGGATGGAAGAAGGGGTGGTATTAGGTGTGGAAACTTTCCCAATGTACGATTGGTGAAAGGTGTGTTTTTTTTTAGGAGATTACAGTTGCCATCTAGGGTACTTGAGACTGGGTTTCGGTTTTTGCATGGTATCTTGGCCTTTAAGGCTCTCCTGTTTGTTATGAGTTTGGCGAGGGAGGGCAGCTGTTCCAGATGTGGGATGCCTGATACAGCGTATCATGCTGTGAATTTTTTCGAGTGCCCAGGAAGGCTTAGGGAATGGTTTGGCCAAGTTCTTCATATGGTAGGGGGTGTTATGACCTTGCGAGCTTTAAGTTTAGATGTGGGGGTTGTACTGATGATGTGCGGTATGTGATCATGTATCTTGTTTTAGATTTTTTGCATGTGTCGTGGGGAAGGAGAGAAGTTAGGAGTGTGAGGTAAGGATCAAAGCTCTGGCGGCCCGTTTCTATAGAACAAGGTGTAGAAATCAATGCTTGTACGGGAGGGCGTTGTCGCGTTTTTCTCAGAGGGGTATCGACTCCTCACGATGTGTGTTTTGTTGGGGGGAGAGGATGAGAAAACCTAAAGGGGCTGGTTTCTAGGGGGTGAGTGTTGGTAGGTGTGAGGTGGGGATGGGTTGGGGCGAGTTGTGCATCTGATTTTTTATTTATAACCTTTATTTTGCAGGGGCATTGGGGGGAGGGTTGTTTATGACTTTGACAGGTGAGTGTATGGTAGCGCTGTTTTGACTTGGACTTTGGACTATGGGTTGGGTTTTTGCTTTCTTCCTGGTATGATTGGGGTTTTTCCCTCTCTGCTTCAGTTATGAGGTTAGGGTGGTGGTCAGGGTTTCCTGTTCCACGTTGTGTGGGACCATTCTCAGGCAGGGTTATATTATATATTTTCTTGAGATTTCATGTGCGGTACTTATTTTCTTGTCATGTGCTTAGGTACAATACTGTGCTTTATGAAGTTTCATAAAGCACAGTATTGAGTTTCATATATCTTTGGGGATGGAAATACATTTCGGTGGGTTTTGGAGGGTGTTATGTCTGTGTTCTTTTTGGATAGTTACCCAGAGATGTGGGTGATTAGTAGTGTATTGCAATGTTGCTGACATGTATGTCTGTAGAGGCATGGATATCTTTTGCTCTTTTGTCTCGATCGGAACTCAAAATCAGTTTTGGGTTTGAGTCCCGTGGTCGGGGTTATTGTATTCCTTGTGTGAAGCATATATCTTCAGGTGTGATATGTCAGGGTTCTTTTTTTATTCCCTACCCTTTAGTACTCAGGAGGTGGGGGCAGATGCTTCCTTAGGTAAGGGGGTAATGAAACACCATCTGAGGGTGTGTGTGTTTTTGTGTCCATGTTTAACTTAATATTTGGAGAGGTATTGAAACGTGTCGTATAAATGGGACGTGGTTAATTGTAATATGATGGAATGCGTGGGTGGCTATTAGGCCTCATGTTTACAGGTTTGTTGTTTTTGCCCTTTGTGGTACCGTGGTTTCCGGGGTTTTTAGAAATAAGTCTCATTGCCGTATTTAGCATATCCTTATAATTCTTTCGGGGTCACGATTTTCAGTAAGTTGACAATAAAATATTTATTCTATTTAGGTCATTGTTGGACCATTCTTAATATATAATCATGTATCAGTCTACTATACCCCAGTCATGGGGTTGTGTCTTTTAGTTGTAAGTTTGAACTCTGTATGATGTTCATAGGCTTTTGAAAGTCATTTCAATGAAATATTAAAAAGAATAACTAAGGAGGTTTTGGGATAGTTTTGATTTTAATTAGTTTCTCTAGTCTGTAATGGTGTAGGAAATGTTTAATGGTCACTTGTATTTTGTCTGTTCATTAGTGACTTATGTATAATTTGTATACGGTATCTTGTTATAATGTACATGGTATATATTGTACGACGAATGAGGTGCTATATGCTGTTAGTACGGATGTCATAAGATATTATTTGCTATGTTCCTGGTTCCATGTTTGTACTCCTGTATGGTTCTTAAATAAAATATAAAAAAAATACCCAATTATAATCCACTTTTCCCTCACAATATCCCCTTTCCAAAACTTATGGTCGGAGGCAATAAGTTAACAGAGGGAAAAGTACTATGTACAACCTCGGCTCCACCAATCTGAAAAGTGGTTCCCAGAGTCAGATGTATAAGACTTCAAACTTATAGGACTATACTGTTGCACAACATTCTTTCTCCACAGTAGAGTATCTTGAAATGGCCAAGAAAACACTTCTGGGGCTTGATTGAAAAACCATGGGCTCTTAGACTTCTTAAAATAGGAACTCTTAGTTCTACCCCTTTGTGAGGAAAACTGACATACTTGACATGATCTACAGTACTTGTTGATGTCAGAATTCATCCTCGGCCAGAAGTACAAGTCTTTGATCTTATCAAAGGCCTTTCTACGTGAAAAATGGCCATAGACTGTTAGGTCATGATAACTTTTCAAAATAGACTCTCGGCAATTTTTAGGAATGACTTACAGACTTCTTCCTAAGTCATTGGGTTTGTGTGTGGACACTATAGTCTTGTATAAAAGATTACTCTTGAACTAAAATTTATAAGTAAGGTTCTTTCTTTTAATTACGTTATCATTTAATGCTAGCTTCCGAGTTTCCTCTAAGGAAGGACAAGTCTTCTGGAGGCTCACTAAATCTAGGTGTGACAGCTCAAAAAGTTTTCCTTTTGAAAGAACTAAAGGATGGATAGGTTTTACCTTAGACTGAGCTCTGGTAAGGACGTTAACCGTGTCCAGTTGTTGAGAAGATTCAGTCACCTGTGGTTCTTCCTTAGTTTCCGTGCTCGGAATTAAGTTATCCCGTTGAATCACTTCTGCGGCTACATGTGAAGAAACAGAAGTATTAGATTTAAAATCTCCCTTTGAAACTCTTGACAATCCCACACAGTCTATCTCAGATGGGATTTAGCCCCTTCTATGTTCCCGACCAAAACAGAACATGAAGTTATTGGGGCAACTACTGCATCAACCCGCCCAGTAAACCACTTGCACCTAATGAAACATCTGATCGTTGGAAAAGAATCACTTCTTCCTAAATAGTCTGTCAATTTAGTAATTTTGTAACGTGATGAATCTAAATTAGGGAAAGGTTTGCTTGAGATCACAATACAAGAACATCCGGTATCTCTAAGAATGGTGGAGACATTCATACCATTTACGGTACCTTCACTACAAGGTGCGTTAATATTAGATTGGGTGAAGCACATTCCAATACTTTCACCCTTTCCTTTGGGACACTCTGGACGTCGATGTCCCAATTCATTACAATTAAAACATATAGGACTATGTTTTAATTTTAATTCTTAGAGTCAGAGTGTTTGGATCCCTCAGATTGTTTAGTTACCACAAATTTATATCTATCACGCTCCTTAGGGTAGCTATTATAGGCGCAGGCATATATATCTGCGGCCCTTGCCATTTCTGAAGCCGAGTGCACGTCCCGTTCTTTGATAAATATGCGTAGATCAGAGTTAACAGAAGAAAGGAATTGATCTCTTACCATCAGGTCTCTTAATGACTCAAAGTCGTGGTCGACTTCGGCACTATCAATCCAACAATCAAACAATCTGAAAAGTGACGTTAAATACTGCATGTAATTCTGATTTGGAGATATTCTAGTGTGACGAAACTCAGACCTGTAATGATGAGTGGTTTTTTTGAAAGCTTGAAGTATGGCTTTCTTCAGCAGAGGATAATCAGTTATTATTTCAGATAGTAAGGTGGAATATACATTTAAAGCTGACCCTGATAGAAGTAAGCCAAGCCTAGTAGCCCAAGAATCTGAGGGCCAGTCACAGAGAGTGGCAGTGTTCCCGAATCTGATAATATATGCCGCGATGTCATCCTGCTCTGTGAAAGGTGGTATTTGAGGCATCCTAATATTAGATTCATGGGTAGGGTACTCTAGTACCCCTTCATCTATTTTATGTTTAGATAGTTCTATCTTCTTGGCTTCTAATTCAATCCTTAACTGTTCTAACTCCCTCTGCTTTGCTTGTTCTTCAATCTCCTTCATCTTGAAGGCTACTTCCCTTGCCTGAACTCTGTCTTCTCTAGCTATCCTTTCCTGTTCTCGTTTGTCCTCACGAGCAATCCTTTCATATTCCCGAGCTATTCTTTCCTGTTCTTTTTTCTCTTCTTGAGCTAGTCTCTTTTCCTCTTGAGCTTTTCTTTCCTGTTCCTTTTTCTCTTCTCGAGCTAGTCTTTCCTGTTCCTTTTTCTCTTCTATAGCCATTTTAGCAGTAATATAACTATCAAGATTCTGACCTGTAAATCCCATGTCTTTTCCAGCTCTTAACCAGAAATTTAACGAATCCATAGTAAGAAAATATAATACAAACCAAACAAGTTGATCTAAAATTAACAACTGAAACGACTGTTTCAAAAGAGGGACCTCATCCGCACACTTTCTAAACCTTCCCAAAGAAGAAAATGAAATAATATTTTCAACTTGGAAGTAAATCTAGTGGGCTCAAAAGCCTTCACTAAGATAACTAAACAGTTCATACAGGAGAGGTTATTATGGAAGTTCCCCAGGTCCACAAAAATGAGTAAACTTCTAAACCTAACCTAAGAACAACAACACAGGCAAGTCCTCTAGACTACCAATAATGACTTGACACCTTAACGAACTCACCCTTTTCAACCTTAAATGTAATACTCACAACCAGGTGAATCATCAAAAGCTGTTGCATCCAGAGTCCTATCCTGGCAAGGTCGCCATTGTCAAGGGAACGCCTTCCCTGAACAAAATATTGATGGAAAATTAATAAATAGTAAACCGAAGGATATTTATAATAAGATGTTTTTCTGGATTTTTAATAAAAAATTAAATAGAAATAAAAAATACAGTGGACCTCGGTTTTCGCCGAAAATTCTTTCCAGAATGCTGCTCAAGTGCCATTACCGACGAATTTACTTCCTTAAGAAATAATGTCACGTAGGTTAGTCTATTTCAGACCCCAAAAATACACTTGCAAAAGCACTTACGAAAATACACTTACATAAAGGGCGAGTTTGGAGATGACCGAAACCGAGGACCACTGTATATCCGTTGTGGTTCAGGTCTGTTGGTGAGACAGGAGGTAATAACCGGAGAGGGGAGAATAGATGATGGTTGTCTCTCTGTAGGTGGTATGTCTTCGGAGTAGATGGTGAATCTCCTGGGACCACTAGGTTGAAATACCACACTGTAGGTATCCAAAGGAGATGAGATCTTCAGCAACACCCTCTAACGCACACAAGTTAGAAACTAGAGAGGAGTTGTTGTGGAATTCCCGTTAAGTCCAGGAAATCTTGCTCGTAAGTCATGCGTCTGTCCTGGAGAACCAGTCCAGCGGCAGAGCTGATAATAAAGAAAATATTCTGGTTACCATGAGTCTTAAAACATTTAAGAAGGAAAAGGTGTTTCAAGATGACCAAGTCACTACTGGTAACCAAAGAAAACAATAATCAAACAAAGAAATACTCCTGGTAGCTTGCCTTACCTGATTCGGAGAAGAGTGAAGGTGAAGTGACTTTCCACTCCCAACGACACCAGGTAAGAGTCATACTACCAGGAGTAGAAAGTAAAAACCCTCAACAGACAACCGGGAACAAGAGTTTAGCCCCAGCCCACTAGATGGTAGTGCTGGCTGTAACTAGTTAATAATGCTCCCGGCTGACTGAACAACCGTTACCTTATTTACAACCACTTTTCCCTCACAGTCTTCAATAAAGGCAAGTGTCATGTTATTATTGTTTTATTCTTCATGTCTCATTGTTTTCTGTGTAGGTAAATGTATATTTAATGTAAAAAACTTATTTTTTTTAATACTTTTGGGTGTCTGGAATGGATTAATTGGATTTAAATTATTTCTTATGGGGAAAATGAATTCGGAAATTGTCAAATTCGGGTTTAGTCACACTCTCAGGAATGGATTAATTATGATAACCGGGAGTCCACTGTAACAGGAAAAGTTGGTAGATGGATCTATAACTTCCTGACAAATAGAACACAAAGAGTAATAGTAAACTAAGTAAAGTCTGAGGCAGCTACGGCAAAAAGCTCTGTTCCACAAGGCACAGTACTCACTCCTCATTCTCATATCTGACATAGACAGATGTAAGCCATAGCTCCATGTCTTCCTTTGCGGATGACATCCGAATTGCCATTACAGTGATCTCCATTGAAGACACTGACTACTGCAAGACTCCAAGCAGACATCAACCAAATCTTCAAATGGGCCACTCAAAACAATATGAAGTTCAATGAAGAGAAATTTCAACTACTCAGATATGGAAAACTTGAGGAAATTAAAACTGTATCAGGGTATACAACAAGTTCTAATCATACAATAGAGTGAAAAAGTAATGTGAAGGACCTGGGAGTGATAATGTCAGAGGATCTCGCCTTCAAAGACCATAACAATGTATCTACCACATCTGCTAGGAAAATGATAGGATAGATAATGAGAACCTTCAAAACTAGGGATGCCAAGCCCATGATGATTCTCTTCAAATCGCTTATTCTCTTTAGGCTGGAATACTGCTGTCGCCAATGGCCCCCTTCAAGGCAGGCGAAATTGCTGACCTGGAGAGTGTACAAAGAACTTTCATGGTACACATAAGTACGATAAAGTACCTAAATTACTTGGAACGGTTGAAGTCCCTTGATTTGTATTCCCTGGAACTTGGACATAAAAATCTCTATGGAAGCATAAGACTCAGCAGGAAATGCAGCATTCTGCCAATGAAAAGCAGGGATGTCACGAGTACACTGAGAGACAACATAATAAGTGTCTGGGGCCCAAGACTGTTCAACTGCCTCCCAGCATACATAAGGGGATTACCAATAGACCCCTGGCTGTCTTCAAGAAGGCACTGGACAGGCACCTAAAGTCAGTGCCTGACCAGCTGGGCTGTGGTTCATATGTTAGTTTGCGTGCGGCCAGCAGTAACAGCCGGGTTGATCAGACCCTGATCCACCACGAGGCCTGGCTGGGGGCGTTGACCCCCGAAACCCTCTCCAGGTATACTCTAGGTATGGTTGATGGACTGATTACATCACCTTTACCTTGCCACAGCTACTGTTGCCTCCAATTTATTATCCTCTGTATTTGACTGGAGAAGCTTATTGTGTAGGTAATATGTTTCAATAAAGATTCTCAACTGTTGCACATGTCTTACTCATTAACATGTTGGTATTATATACCATTTTGAGGGAAAACCTATGAAAGTATTCACAGGTCATAATTTTCCCCAACCTGCATTTAATTTTGATTGGGGCACTTCATTCCATGTTTTTTTGACATAGCTGATGGCATCTGGTATGTTAAATTTATGCCAGAAGTCTGGCACATCAAGCTCTTATGTGCTCCGATGAGTTTCCACATCACTTCCTTCGTGTGTTATTACGCTTAAATGTCTTAATAACTTCTCGATCCAGTAGCTGTATTAAAGATGATGTGTTTGGTGGTAGAAATGCAACCTTCATATGTGGGTGCACTAAACCTCCAACTAACTGGCAAGATGGTTTTCTGTCTGCCTTTCAAAGCACAAGAGCCTTAGAGCAGTAAATATGCACAGACTTATACTTTAAATCGCCTGATGTATTACCATGAGTAGTAAGCTGAAGTGATTCTTTATTGCATTGAAATCCAGTCAACTTTTCTCTTGCTTGCTAATGTAAGTTTTTAATGGTATCTTCTTCCAATAAAGACTTGTCAGTATAAACACTTGCTGTGGCTCATTACCAAAATCATAACCAGCCTGTACTAAACAATTGCTCTTGTTCATGCCTTCCTTCTTTCATCACACAATGTTTATTTCCTAATTAAGATGAAATTAAGTAGTGCACCTTTCTTGGTTTTCTGCTGAATCCACTCAATAACTTTTCCATCTTGTTTAGCTACTGTGACCTGTGTGTCATTTTTTTCAGGTCACAACCTGGGTTATTCATTGCACAAACTCATATCTTCACTCCATTTGTTCTAAATGTATGAATTGATGCCTCATTCTGGCCATTGGCTCACACTATCTCCATCATACATTCACCACTTTAAACTTATCTAATATCTCAATTTATTTGAAAATGCCAAGACTTTCACTCTTGTTTAAATTTTTTCATTTTCAGCATCATTCATCTTTCTTTTGGGTGCTGTGATTTCTATCCAGAAACAAGATGGGATGATAAAAAGATCAAAAATTGATTTGCTAACTCAGGTCAGTTATGGTATTGGGCATGTACCCATGAGAACTGAAACATGGGAGGTTGTGTACATTTATTAGACCTCCCCATAATCACTTGGCATCCTCTTAATGATACATTACTGTGTACCTCAAACAGCATTATATATATTATACTACTCTAATCTATCCTTACCTGTGCTATTTCTGCCGGGGATCTACTACAGCAAGTCACCTAAAGCCAATAATAATATAACAAAAAGCAGCGGTATGAATGATCACAGTCTACTGCCAGACAACACGCTTCCCCACTCTTCAAAAGTCTGAACTTACTTAATAGTATACATAAAATTCACTCATACTAATGTGCATACTACATATATAGGACAATCAATTCTAATATCAATCCTGCCCTAAAACCTCTTTCTTGATATCTGCAACAGAATTCATAGGCTTAATACTAAAACACAAAATCAGAATCAGCCTGTGTAAAAATTCAATGTGTATAAAATGACTTATTTAAAAATCTGGAACACTCTGCCTGAAGATTGCAGAGGCTCCGGAATGTTAACAAAGCTACTGTTAAAAATACCACCTCACCTTAATGTGATCCTGACAACTGTTTATTATGGCAAATAAATCCTGAAGCCCATCTTTCATCCCAAAATTGTTCTTGTTTCAGCCTTTCTTGAACTCTAATTTATCACTAGAAAGGAATTTTTCCTTGTATCAGTTCAGGTACCTAGCTTAATCCTTAATGTATCTTTAATTAGAATTTTTTATTAAAATTTTAATATCTTCAATATTGTATAAATTAAGCATTCTTATTCTATATGTGTCTCATTGTTTAGTAATTATAAGTTAGTTTTAAGGCTGCCTGAAATGCCTTGAGTAAGGTGTTTATAGCTGTGAGCAGTTGTTGTTGTCGTTACCGGCGAGGGAGAGTAAACACTGCTGAGTACTCAAAAAAATAATAATAATAATAATAATAATATTTTATTTGGACATGATACAAGGAATTACAATGTGTTATGAGATTACATGAGGTGTACATGCAAAAGCCCCTAATATGCAGGGCATTTTGGGCAGACTTAAAATTAACCTTAAAACTAAAAGGTAAGAATTTTAGTAAATAGTTTACAATATGAGTATAGTTGTGTATTTAAGCATGAAATTTGAACATAGTTTAGATATGACATTTATGAAACATAGTTTTATACTTTTGTCTTCATTATAAAATTAATTAAATTAGATTAAACAAATTAAATAAATAATTTACATTGCAAAACAAATTATATGGTCATTAGAGTTACAAGGAGCAAAGGGTACATAAGGATACATGAGGTAAAGTTTCAACATTTGTACTAGATTATATTTGATAAACTATTTTTCTTTGAGCAATTAAGTAAGGGGTTTTGAGGCTAAATGGTAAGAATTATAGTCAACATTTTACAATATTAGTATAGTTGAGTATTTAAGCTATGAAATTTGAATATAATTTGAACATGACAGTTTTGAAACATAATAGTTTTATAATTTTGGATCATTTACAGTTTTATATGTTCAAATAGAATTATTATGTCAGATTAAACAAATTAAATCAATAATTTGTTTTGCTAAAGTTTTATGGTCATTAGATGAGTCAAAGAGCACAAAAGGGGAATGAGGATGGATTTCTTTTTTATTAGGTGGTTTATACATTATAAGATATAACATGGCAAAACAAGGAGCACAACAATAATAATAATAATAATAATAATAATAATTTTTATTTCAATGCATATTACAAGTGTTCAATGTTATTGGTAGTCAATTATAAAACAATTATAAAAAAAGTAATGCAAAGGGGGCCCCTGGATGCCATGGCATTAGGGGGAGTTTATTCTGAGACTTTTCACTAAGTATTTAAAGCTAAAAAAAATTGATTTTTCTAGTTCTGTTTTTTAAATTATTAAAAAGGGTTTTACATATATTAAAAACAATACAAGAAAATTTTGGGGTTTTAACTAGTTTAAATTTATTTTTAAAATTTCATATGTTGATGTATACTAGTATAATAACAATATAAAAAAGTTTTTAAGTTTTTCAGAATATATTTTTTTTCAAAATTTAAAAAAATGATACTATAAGATTTTAAAGAAAATTTTGAAAGAAAAA
>WNWK01019001.1:2500-38730 GCA_009830355.1 Cherax destructor | reverse complement strand
GGTCTTTAACACGGTTTTGTGTGACACGTTTTGGTTATAACACTATTGAAGAATTGCGGCATATTTTTGTACAACACTTCGTAAAATTAACTTATCACGGTTCAGTTTGTGGGAGGAAACAAATATGGAGCTCACATCCACCCCAGATAATACCCCCCTTCCAAAACTCCCGCCTCCCCAATCCCTACATTCGTTCATAGGTGTCCAGTTCCATTGTGTTAAGAACTAGCTGTGTTTGTGAATAGTGTTTTGATATTTCAATTGTCATATCTTGTATTTGCCAAGCAATCATGGCACCCAGTAGGCATACCAGTGTTGCTGAAAGTGGCAAGATATAAGAGTTTAAGCCTTAAGAGTCAACCACAAATATAAAGATATTAGACAAGAGATAACCTGAGGCCTTAATGAAGCGTCAGTTTGTACAATTATAAAGAATGAGGTAAATATATATGAGTTTGTGATGAATAACTGACTGACTTGACTGGCTGACTTGACTGACTGACTTGACTGATTTGAGAGATTTACTGTCTTAACTGACTGAATTACTGACTTGACTGATTTACTGACTTACTTGACATACTTACTGACTTACTTGACTGATATACTGAGTGACTTGACTGACTGAAAGTTTGATTTTTTCACTGAGGAGGACCCTGACAAATCTGAAAGCAGTATTCTGAATCATTGTCTATTGCAGCTGATACCTTAGCGTCAGCTGTATAATGTACTACAGGGTAAAATAGCCCAGAAATCCATTTCAGAATATGTGCACACTCCAGTACAACCATCGACATCAGTACTAGAACCTACAGTGTCCCTTAGCTCGATCGCTAGCGGGGAGGAAGAAAACACCACGCTCAGCCCTTTTAGGGCAGGGTAGGTGCCTGAGCCAGAGCTTGCTACCACCTGCAGCTCACAAGACTGCCATTTCCATTAGCTTCCTTGTTGCTGGGAAGCTGGCAGACCAGAGAGAGACCTAGCTTCTCTTTACGAGCCCCGTGAGGGCGGGGAATGTGGCTAGGCCTGGTGACAGTTGGTCCCAACGATGAGGAGGTACTTGTACCTCCTCCCATTGCAGACATTAGTCTGAGATACTCCCGAGAAAGGGAGCCAAGGCCGGGAAACCATTTGGTAAAGGCCCTGGCCAGGAGAGTACTGGCGAATCAAGAAGAAGATCACTAGCACACTCAGCTCACACACTGAGGTCCGGTGTTCGAATCTCCTCTTGTACCGCTGTAAAACATTAGGGACATGTTTCCATAAGACACCTGTTGTCCCTGTTCATCTATCAGTTTAAAATGGGTACCTGAGTGTTAGTCAACTAGTGTGAAGCAGGAGCTTCATATATCCATACCATGTGAGCTGACAGCTGGCACGGCTGCTCCTATATTTTGTCATTCCCTGGGCCGACCCAAGCTCCAGTGATGGTCTATTTGCAAGACCTGTTGCAGCAACACATAAGGAACTTATAGTGACAAGAAAACTGACAGTGACTACAGCAAAATGGAACAAATGTGACTAAAAGAGGAGACCGGCATTCAAATACCAGACCCGCTACCAGACATACAATCCAGACAAGCAACGTTTTCCATTACACTGAAGTAACTGACTCCCATATCAACTGCACAGTGTTCAATGTGAAGTCAACATAAGGGAAAACCTAATCAACAAACAACAAGGAATCTGACAGGTCTGTAATATAGGGTAGTGTCGGTTTTTAAACTCAGTGCCAGATGAGGGGTGGAAGTAAACATTTAAACATGGCTGACTGCCATTCAATCACCAGCTACTGCCAGATATGCAACTACGAAGCGACATTCTAACTATACTGACAGTAGCTGACCATTATATCAACTGCAACAGTGTTAATGGGAGAGAAACACAGGAGAAACCGGTAATTCTACAAAACAAACTCCAAGGAATCTGTCAGGCTATAGAGGCGGCGGTTCTTTTCCCTCAGTGCTAAAGGCGGGAAGAAAGTGGATTAGCCAAGGATATTTTTTAATAGCTGACTTCCATATTAACTGACCAGTGTACATTAGGAGGGAAACAAGGAGAAAACGCCAAATCTAACGACAACACTTCAAGGAATCTGTCTGGGTACAGTGGCCGTTTTTTTCCCTCACTGCTTTTAAAAATGGCTGACACATCAACTCTACGAGGACTAGTCAACAACGACGAGCCCTGCTAAATGGGATTGATTGGCCTTTGGAAGTACATCGCCATTGATTAAAACTTTTTCTTACCCTGCCAGGGTGGAAATGAACAAGAAGTGTGATAGGGGAAGCCGGACTATGAAGTGAGGAGTGAAGGGAGTTTCAAGTAAAGGGATAAGTTAGGGGTAAGGGGGGTATGTGTTAACAAGAATTTCACTAGTAATCAGTGGTGATTTCTAGAGTAGCTACTAGGCATTGCTAGGAGTCTGATAGGATCAGTGGTTTCTTTTTAATAAAAATAAAGAAAAGAAAACAAATTTTTGATGTGAAATGATAAAGAGTGAAGAATAACCATGGGTGGCGTAAGAGGTGTTCAGGCTGCCATAATTATATTTATAATTATTTTGCAGTTCTCGGAAAAGGAAATCAGTCATGGGGACTTGAAAAGGTGAATGGGGTGATAGCTCCCTGGAAAGTGAAAGCCCAACAGTGGCCATCCTACCAGAAACGTAAGTGCCACTATCGCCGCAAGGTATGGCAACCCCACATACCCAAACAAACACAGTGACGCACAGCTTTTATAGTGGCGCTATTAAGTGGTGATATCCATACTAACCCAGGACCTCAATCTATGGTACAGGTGCAAAACAAACAGATAAATCATGGTGATAATGACGGTCTAGTAGCTAGGAATGATAACCTTAACTCTATATGTAATGCACAGTTTACAGTTTAATATCTTTATTATGCACCCCATACCCATGGTGTGGGCGGTAGTCAAAAGATTACAGTGGTACATAATTGGTCCAGAGACTGAACTCCAAAGTTTTGATAGCTGAACAAGTTACAGCGGTAATGAACTAGATCTAGTCACAATCATGACAAGTTGCAAAGGTAATGAGCTCCAGGTAGAGCTGGTCACACTCATGACAAGTTACAAAGGTAATGAACTAGAGATGGTCACAATCATGACAAGTTGCAAAGGTAATGAGCTCCAGGTAGAGCTTGTCACAATCATGACAAGTTGCAAAGGTAATGAGCTCCAGGTAGAGCTGGTCACAATAATGACAAGTTGCAAAGGTAATGAGCTCCATGTAGAGCTGGTCACAATCATGACAGTTACAAAGGTAATGAATCATAAACACGTCCATACATGGTAAACAAATGACAGAGGAATGAGCAATATTCTAGGGAATGCATCCATTGCCCCAACAACAGATGTTGCAAGGTGCCTGTCCCTCTTCGGCAGAACAGCCAGACAGACATTGCAAACAGCAGCAGGTTGCACCAGGATCTGCTGCTTTCAGGAGCACCATCGCTAGCAGCCCGAGGGAGAGCAGCCCTGGGGACTTGTCAACGTCCTGATGGACGCTAGTTTCATTGCACATCCCAGGTGGACGCCAATTTGATTGCAGATCCCAGGCCCTCCGTCCGCTTAGAGGCGCTGCTGGCCGCTCCCACACGGAGCCCCCCGGGCTCCAAGACATCCACCGTGCGCACGGATGCCGAAGCCTGAAGAACCGAGTGCACACCGCCTGTGGCACAAATGACAGCTGCCTCGTAGTCGAATTTCACGGCGCTGTCCCTGCAGTGGAAGCTCCCGCGATCCCCGCACACCTCCCCGCAATCGCCGACGCTGGGAGTTGGGTGGGTGTGGAACAGGGGTGAGGGGTTATGAGAGGGTCACTGTTCACCAAACACTGGGCAGCCAACACACCCCGCCCCCTCTCTCCCCAGGAAGGCGTAGGGAAGGAGGTACTGTCTGCTCCCGCCTGACTTGGAACACTCTCAGCCCCAACCCTCACAAACTGCAAAAACTTCCAGTGTTTAAGCTGAAACGATGCACCTTGAAAATCCCGGAGCTAGCCCGCCAAACGCCCAGCCTCCATTGCTGTGCAGACGAGACTGTAATGCACAGATAGAACCATTATTAATATCTCAGACACCACCAGACATTTGTATACACTGTACTAAGGTACGAAAGAAGAACAGTAAACATACCATATGCGACATGTGTCAGGGGTGGGTGCATAATGGATGTGTGTTTGATTATGATAATGGTGCCAGATTTTATTTTGTTTGTAACAAATGCACTTTGGCACAGTTACCCTTTAGCAATGATGACATTGATTTACCTATTTTTAATGCTAATGACCCCTTGCCATTTATTGATGATTATGATTGTTTTAGGAAAACAGGCCTTCACTTTATTCATGTCAACGCAAGATCACTTCTTCCAAAACTGGCAGAGATTAGAATTCTAGCTAACAGAACTAGAGCGGCAGTTATATCTATCTCGGAATCCTGGTTGGATGATACGGTGACTGACGACGATGTCAAAATAGAAGGTTACAATATAAAACGCTTAGATAGGAATAGAAAAGGTGGTGGGGTATGTGCCTACATAAGGAACGACTTAGCCTATAATCCAAGACCTGATTTGAAGTGTTACTTCCCAAGACTAAACCCATCTTAGTAGGAACTAGTTATCGCTCTCCCACCCATGACCAGTTCTTAGAGGACTTTTCGAGAGTCGTGTCAGGACTTGATAACAATGACGAGACAGTAATACTAGGAGACTTCAATATCTGTTTTCAACAGCAAAATAACGGGCTATGTAAAAGATATAAACAAATTCTGGATTTAAATAGTTACACGCAACTAATTAATACACCAACCCGAATCACACAGTTCTCAGCCACCCTAATTGACCACATTCTATGTAACCGCTCTGAGAACATTAGTCAGTCAGGGGTCATTACCACAGGCCTAAGTGATCATTTCATTATTTACTGTACCAGGAAAATCACTAGGGAAGGGATAGGCCTACACAAGACAATAAAAGTTAGGTCAACTAGAAACTACAGTAAAGAAACACTGGTAAATATGCTACACAATTGTGACTGGTCAGTGATAACAAGTTGCACGGACGTAAATGATGCCTGAGAAAAAATCAAAACAATGTTCACTGCCATCCATGATAATATTGCACCAGTTAAAGAGGTTAGGATTAAACGAAGAACTGAACCCTGGATGACTACTGAGATATTAGATAATATGAAATTCAGAGACCAGTTGATAAAAATATTTAAGGCAAACAGACAGGAAATTGCAGCGCTAAATGAATTCCAAAGGGTGAGGAACAGAGTGCAGAGGCTTATAAAAGGCGCAAAGGCGAGGCACTATTGCTCAAAAAATCGAAGAGTACAATAATAACCCAAGAAAGCTCTGGCAACAACTAAAACAGTTGGGGTATAGCTATAAACCCGTAGACAGATCTAACATAGTACTAAATGTCGATAACGAGGTATGCCATGAAATAACTAAAGTGGCAAGTTGTTTTAATTCATACTACACAACTGTCGCATCAACACTAGTAAGTAAGCTACCAGTTGCATCAAATACCTTTAACACAGACTCTGATAAGTTTAAAACATACTATACCAATAAAGGAGTAACTCCAAACAGTTGTCAACTAGTAAGTGTAAGATAACATAAGATAAAATTTCTCGGAGTTTTAACCCCGGAGGGTTAGCCACCCAGGATAACCCAAGAAAGTCAAAGCGTCATCGAGGACTGTCTGTCTTATTTCCATTGGGGTCCTTAATCTTGTCCCCCAGGATGCGACCCACACCAGTCGACTAACACCCAGGTACCTATTTGCTGCTTGGTGAACATGACAACAGGTGTAAGGAAACATGTCGAAATGTTTCCACCCGCCGGGAATCGAACCCGAGCCATCCGTGTGTGAAGCGAGAGCTCTAGCCACCAGACCATCTCATGTTCATCCAAAAAGAACTAAGCAGGTTAAACCCAACTAAGAGCACCGGCCCAGATAACATCCCGTCTAAGTTCCTAAAAGATGGTGCCTCTGAACTGGCAATTCCCATTGCTCACATAATAAATTTGTCCATCACCACTAATACAGTACCAGAAAGGTTCAAGAAGGCCAGAGTTACTCCTATCTTCAAGAAAAATAGCAGGTCTGATGTCAGCAACTATAGGCCTGTTAGTATACTCAGTGTAATATCCAAAATTCTAGAGAGGGCGGTGTACTGTCAAGTAGTTAAGTATCTTAATGACAACAACATTCTTCATAGTTACCAATCAGGCTTTAGGAGATCTTACTCAACCGACACCTCCCAAATTAATAGGGATGGTAACTATAGACTTGCAAAAGGCCTTCGATACTGTCAACCACAATATACTATGTAAGAAACTTCAAACTATCGGCATAGGTTCCACAGACTGGTTTAAGTTCTATCTTAGTAACAGGGAACAAATTGTCAAAATCAACAAAACGGAATCAGAACCACTGCCGATAGCATGTGGAGTTCCCCAAGGTAGTATTCTGGGTCCCTTATTATTCCTGTGTTATGTAAATGACATGCCTATCCGTGTCAAGTGCAAACTCCTTCTGTATGCGGATGACAGTGCTCTGTTAGTGTCAGGTAAAAACTCACAAAATATAGCTAATGTATTAACACTGGAACTAGAGTCCTGTAGCAAATGGTTAGTAGACAACAAACTATCATTACGTCTCGGGAAAACAGAAGCCATACTCTTTGGCACGAAACATAAACTAAAAAGGGTAAATAATTTTAATGTACGGTGTAATGGGGAACCCATCACTTCAGTTTCCTCAGTAAAATATCTGGGAATCCCCTTTGACCCATGCATGTCAAGAGAATTAATAGGGAACAGTTAAGTAAAGAAAGCGAATGCCAGACTGAAGTTCCTCTACAGACAAGCAGTGTCTACCTACCGAGGCTCGCAGGACCCTATGTCTAGCCCTTATACAATGTCATATGGACTACACTTGGTCTTCATGGTACTCTGCCTTGACAAAAAAACTGAAAGATAAACTGCAAATCACCCAGAACAAAATGGTAAGATTCATCCTGGACCTTGGCCCAAGAGAACATGTGGGCCAGGATGAATTACAACAATTGGATATGCTGAAGACTGAAGACAGAGTAAAACAACTTAAGTTAAATCAAGTTCATAAAATTGCTCACAGTGTCCAGAATATCTTGCTGCCAATTTTGTCAAGGCTGGGAACCAAAGCAGACTTAGTACTAGGGGGAGAGAGAGCACAACTTTGTAGTACCCACAATCAGTGGCCTGGGGATCAACAACATTAAATCACCTTAGACCACTCATAACACAACAAAAGGCTGCAGTCAGAATGATAACAAATTCCCACTCTAGACAGCATTCTCCACCAATATTCAAAAGTCTAAGACTACTCACCGTAAAGAACATTCATTCTTATTCTTGTGCCTACTACATATATAAAACTTTACACTCTAATATAAACCCACCGCTCAAAATTCTCCTCACCAACTTTAATAGGACCCATGACCACAACACAAGACACAGATCACTTTTTGATATACCCCGAGTTCATATCAACCTATATAAAAATTCTATGCACATAAAGGGCCCCAGAATCTGGAATTCATTACCAGTAAATATTAAGATAACCTTGTCTGAAAATCAATTTAAGACTCAACTCATAAACCACCTACTCACCCAAAACTAAATAATCATACTATAAACTACTTTGAAAAATGCTCATTATTACTTTCCTATAAGATAATTTCAATTTTTAATAATATGTTACTATTATGTTACCCCCCTACTCACCCAAAACTAAATACTCATATTATAAGTTAATGTCAAAAATGCTCAATGTTATTTTCCTTAAGATAATCTCAATTTCATATTACCATTCGAGAATCTAAACACCTGTTACACTCTAACATCATCATATAATAATTTTAACAGTATAATATCATCATATTGTAATTTGAAAACATTTTTTAACTAGAATATACTCAATAAATTTCTCTAATATTAAGTACATAGTCTACCTGGAGAGAATTCCAGGGGTCAACGCCCCCGCGGCCCGGTCTGTGACCAGGCCTCCTGTTGGACCAGAGCCTGATCAACCAGGCTGTTACTGCTGGCCGCACGCAGTCCAACGTACGAACCACAGCCCGGCTGATCAGGTACCGACTTGAGGTGCCTGTCCAGTGCCTGCTTGAAGACAGCCAGGGGCTTGTTGGTAATCCCCCTGATGTATGCTGGGAGGCAGTTGAACAATCTTGGGCCCCTCACACTTATTGTGTTGTCCCTCAACGTGCTAGTGGCACCCCTGCTCTTCATTGGGGGGATGTTACATCGCCTGCCGAGTCTTTTGCTTTCGTACGGAGTGATTTTTGTGTGCAAGTTTGGTACTAAGCCCTCGAGAATTTTCCATGTGTATATAATAATGTATCTCTCCCGCCAGCGTTCTAGAGAGTACAGGTTTAGGAACTTCAAGCGTTCCCAGTAGTTGAGGTGGTTTATCGCACTTATGCGTGCGGTGAAGGTTCTCTGCACATTTTCAAGGTCAGCAATTTCACCCGCCTTGAAAGGTGCAGTTAGTGTGCAGCAATATTCCAGCCTAGATAGAACAAGAGATCTGTAAAGTGTCAACATGGGCTTGGCATCCCTGGTTTTGAAGGTTCTCATTATCCATCCTGTCATTTTTCGAGAAGATGCAATTGCTACATTGTTATGGTCCTTGAAGGTGAGATCCTCTGACATGATCACTCCCAGGTCTTTGACATTAGTTTTCGCTCTATTGTGTGGTTAGAATTAGTTTTGTACTCCGATGAGATTTTAATTTCTTCACGTTTTCCGTATCTGAGTAATTGAAATTTATCATCATTGAACTTCATATTGTTTTCTGCAGCCCATTTAAAGATTTGGTTTATGTCTGCTTGGAGTCTTGCAGTGTCTTCAACGGTGGACACTGTCATACAGATTCGGGTAGTCTAAGTTACTAGATTAAGCTGCCCCTAATGCCATGGCATGTCATTGGCTGTCCTTGCACTCACTTTACATTGTAACTACCAATACCTATGTAATCTGCAATGAAATAAAATTGTACAGCAATAAAGGAATGGAACAGACTGCCTGCACATGTCAAAGTTAGTCATAGCATGAGCCAATTCAAGAAGAGAGCCAAAAGGTACCTAATGAAGGTGTTGATTCACCTGGAATTCTCCCGGCCCGGGTCTTTACCAGATGGCGACCCGGCTCTGGCTCCCTGGCGTGAGAGTATCAGAGACCTATGTCTCCAATGGGAGGGGGTACCCCTCAACGGCGGGACCAACTGGTCCCAGGCCTAGCCACATTCCCCCACCAGCACGAGGCAGGTAGGTAGATAAACGCTAGGCCTCTCTGGTCTGCCACCTTCCCCGCCCCAAGGAGGCTGACGGGAAGGACAGGCTTGCGAGCCGCAGATGGTAGCAAGCTCCAGCCTTGGCACCTACCCTGCCCTAGAAGGGCTGGGCATGGTGATCGACCTAAGTAATGAGGAGGTGTTGATTCACCGGGAATTCTCCCGGCCTGGGTTTTTACTAGATGGCGACCCGGCTCCGGCTCCCTCGCGTGGGAGTGTCAGAGACCTATGTCTCCCATGGGAGGGGATACCCCTCATCGGCGGGACTAACTGGCCCCAGGCCTAGCCACATTCCCCACCAGCACGAGGCATGGAGGTAGATAGATGCTAGGCCTCTCTGGCCTGCCACCTTCTCTAACGGGAAGGTCAGGCTTACGAGCTGCAGATGGTAGCAAGCTCCAGCCTTGGCACCTACCCTGCCCTAGAAGGGATAAGCATGGTGATCGACCTACCTAATGAATGTAGCAACAGAAAGGGAGGAGAATGATTTTTTATTTTTTCTAACTAACACACATGTAAATGTAAATAACTCTTTTTACCTTATTCCTAGTACTATATATATATCCTTTATAATATAATAACATATATCTCCATCAATATACAATATTAAGGTACTAAAAGGACCCCAATGGAAATAAGTCACTCTGACTGGTCGATCACCATGTCTAGCCCTTCTAGGGCAGGGTAGGTGCCAAGGCTGGAGCTTGAGCTTGATTGACCAGAGCGTCGGTAAGATGGGGAAGGAAGAAGGATGGGTAAGGATGGAAATTGGGAAATAGGTGGGGGGGAGAGGGGGAGGTTAGGGTTATAAAGGTAAGTGGCCTATCCACTTTGGCGCAACATAATAAGGGTATGTGTATGTAGAGTAATACATAAGTAAATTTTATGAGGAGGATATGCCTTCACCCCATCAGTTGCACACAGGTATACTCCTGTATCACAGCATGACACTGAATTGGGAGAATGCATACTATTTAAAGTAATTTTTTTTTTTTTTTTTTTTTTTCCGGGAAAGGCTGCCGCAAAAGGTGGTAGTTTCTGGGCATTCGGTGTTGATGGTGGTTAGCCCGGTACTGGAGGAGCAGTTTCAATAGGTGGTAGGTGTAGGGCTTTTGATGTTGTTGGTAGCTAGCCCGGAGTTGTTCAAGCAGTTTCTGAGGTGGTGTCCTAAAATAGGAAGGTCATAGGTGTTACAATGGTAATTGTAATATGTAGTTTGGAGAAGGTAGGTCACCCATAAATGGGGAGTATTTATCTATGTTGTTGAACATAGACTGGGACTGGTGGTATCCACTCTTCTGGTTCGACGGGGAGATCACTCAGGATTCTGGGTCGTGGGTAGTTGTCATTGTGGATGTAGCGCCTAACTCTTTGCTGCAGAGTCATTCTTTGGGTTCGGTGGGGAGGTGTGGTGATGACATAGTCGGTTGTGTTTATCGGTTGTGGGGGGTGTTCTCTATCCGGTACATATAATTCTTGCATGTCGTATAGCTGTCTTTTCGCTAGTTTATCTATCCTTACATTAATTGCATCGAGTTCTTGTTGTATATGTAGGTCTTCAGTTCTGATTCTGTCTCTTAATCTGGTCCCAGTGATAAAGCGGAGGGCTTTGTTCTGGACTCGTTGAAGCCGCAGCCTGTTGGTTTTAGTTGTAAGTGATAGTGGTACGCAAGGATATTCCAACAGAGGTCTGATCATCTTGTAGAGGTGCTTCTTGATGTGGGTTGGTGCTTCTTTGAATCTGAATAGTTGGCTGAGGCGGGCTTTAGCTAGATTCACTTTTTTAGAGATGTGTGAAGTGGAGTGAAGTAATCTGTCGATCACATATCCCAGGATTTTGTTAGGGTTTCTGATACCGACCCGTGATCCTCTTATGGAGATACCTCCTTTGTCTTCTATGGTTTCTGGGAGACAGCCAATGGTGCTAATGAGGACTTTTTCTGTGTTAGTTGTGATTCTCCACTTTTTCTCCCAATTAGCAGTTCTTCGTAATTCTTCATTCATTTTCGCTATTACTCTCCTGTATTTTGTTGCACCTTTTATGGGGGCGGATGACACAACATGAATCACGTCGTCTGCAAATTGGGTGATGATGGTGTCATTATGTTCTGGTTGCGGGAGGTCATTTACATAGATATTGAAGAGTATGGGGCTAAGGCATGAGCCTTGAGGTACTCCAGCTGTTGGGGTGAAAGGGACTGCCGATTTGCCATTAAAGTTGGGGATGATTCTTCGACCTGATAGGAAATTGAATATTAGCCTGAGAAAGGTCCAGTTATGATCTGGTAGATCAGCAAGTTTAAATATAAGCCCATCGTGCCAGAGACTGTCGAAGGCTTTGTGAACGTCCCTCGTTGCAATTAGGGCCAGGTGACCTTGATTCCTCAGGCTTACAGCAGCATCATAGATGATGTTGATAGCATGCTGCGTTCCACGATGGGACCTGAAACCAAACTGTTTTTCTGAGAAAAGGTGATTAAATTCAATGTAGTAGTTCAGTCTATTGGAAATGATTTTCTCAAAGACTTTGCCAGCGACTTCTAGTAGAGAGATAGGTCTGTAATTTTCTGGGTTACGGGTGTCCTTATTGGGTTTAGAGATGAAGATCATCTTAGCTGTTTTAAATGATGTAGGGAAGTAGCCAGACGCCAGGATAGCATTTAAGATGTTCAATAGAGACATCTTGCAATTACGGGGTAGGTATTTTATCTGTTTTACTGTTATGCCTGAGGGTCCAGGGGCCTTATTTCTCATTCGTCCAATGACTTGGGTCATTTCCTTAAGGATGATTGGCCTTGTGAGAGGGTGCTCTGGTTCAAGAGAAGATGTATCAATTGTTAATATTGGCTGGAAGTCTTCCCGGTTCTCGTCACGCCACTGATTGACCCACACGTAATGGTTGTTGTTAAATCTTCTGCTGACATTGTGAGATAGAATTTTCTTCCACACCTCTCTCATCAAATCAACTTGATCCTGTGGGTCATCGAGTAAGGTGGTCACCTCCTCGCCAACATCATTAGTGAATGAGTGTGTGAGGAGTTGAGTGGGTAAGTGCTTAGCCCCCAGTAGTCTGCGGATCTTGCTCCAGAATCGTTCTGGTTGTCGCTTATACTGATTAGCTTGTAGCACAAGGTATTTCCATAGGTCTCTTTTGTGCTGAGTGATTAGGGTTGTTAATTCCTTCTCATTCTTAGGAGTACATCGCGAGTGGGCTGGCCTGAGAGGAGATTCCTTCTACATTCAGCTTGATAATTGTTCATTCTGTCTTTTATTTCTCTAGTTGGTTTGTACTGTTGGTAAACCCTGGAGGTGGTTAGTTGGCAGCATGCTTCAGTGGCCTCGGTGATTCTATTGTGCAGAGATGCTATCGCCACATCTATTGCAGTGGAGGGTTGGTTGTCAAGAAGAATAGTCTGGTCGTTTGCTAGGTAATCCCTGAAGGGGTCGAAGCCAAGTGTTTTCAGGTTGGGTTTAGGGCGGATGGGTGTGTGGAATGGGGTGGATTGTAGCTTAATTATGACAGGGATATGGTCAGAGCCGACGTTGCCGCCCTGGGACACTTTGCAGTGGAACAGATCGCAGTCCCTGTTGGTGAGTACTATGTCAGGAGTCCCTGGGTGGGGCCCACATATGATTTAAAGAATGGGCCCTGGAAAGATAGATTTCTTGCCGCCATTAGGTTGAAGAGTTGTTTCCCTTTATGGTCACCCTGCGGGAGGGCGGCGCCACAGTTAAAGAGAGCGGGGTGGTGGGCATTGAAATCACCTGCTAGGACTGTAGGGACGTTTCGACTGAGTAATCTATGTAAGGGGATAGACTCAATGTACGGCTGTCTGGGGGGAAAGTAGCCTGTTCCCACTACGAGTCGGCCATATGAGGTCAGCAGTTCTATTGCTAGGATGTTGTCCTCTTCGACATGGATGTTACGGAATTCATATCCCCGCTTCACAAGGATGGCTACTCCACTATAAGGCCCTCTGGATTTCTCGAGTGTTGAGTAACCGGGGAGTTTTATGTGTTGGTCAGGTCTGGCTGCTGTTTCGTTGAGGAGGATAATGTCTGGGTTGTGGTTACACAACTCTATTTCAAAAAGGTAGCGGTTGTTGAAGAAGTGGTGAATGTTGATTTGCAGAATTGTGATCCCCATTATTTTACGTGTTTAGGTGTATAGCTGCAAGCAGAGGAGGTACGTTTGTAGGTGCAGTCCCGATGGGGTTGGTTGCGCCTCCCAGTGTGTTTCAGAGGGTAGGGAGGGTATACTCCTGGGTGTTTACCTGCGAGAATAGAGAGGCTTCATCGCTGCTATTGGTAATGGTAACATCAGGTGACACTTCAGACTCATTCTCTGATCCCGAACTCATGTACGAGTCTGTGTCCCTCCGGTGTACTGGGGTCTCAGAACTGCCGCAGCTTGAAATAGGGGACACTGGTTCTTGGTGTTGGAGGTCTAGTTCATCAAGACTATCTAGTTGCCCAGTGACTGTCTCCCTCTGAGTAGCGTGGGAGCCTGGGCGGTCAGTTTGGTCATCCTCCATGACGGTGGGTTCTGAACCTGTGTGGTCAGTTAGGTCAGCCACATTGGCGGGGAGTTCTGGACCTGAGTGGTCAGTTAGGTTAGCCTCAAAGGCGGTAGATTGTGCAACAGCTTCCGTAACCGGTGCCGGGATCGTCACTTCCTGCGAGGGGCTGGTTGGGTAGGGGCCAGAGTTTGTGGGAAGATCCCATATGAGATCGCACTATGTCTGGATATTGTATGACTATGGAACCATTGGCTTCAAACAAGGCATTGATGAGGGTGCAGAATAGCCGGTCATCACCCTTTGCTAGTTCCTTTGCTATCAAATAGAAGGCAGTGCTCTTCATTACTCCCTCTTGGATGGGGCCAGGGGAATAGGGTAGAAAGGTGTGCCTTGAGCTTGGGGTGGGCTAGGAGTAGAGTAGGTTGGAGTTGGATGGGGTGGGTGGGATATTGGTTGGTTCCAGGCATTGTTGGTTGAAGTGGTAGCAGTGGGGCACTGGCATTGTTGGATGAAGAGGTAGCAGTGGAGGCACTGCCAGAGCTTGGTAGGCTTGGGAAGGCTCCTTGGGATACAATGGGAGGTGACTGATCAGTGTTTCTGTTATTCAGTGCTGACTTCCTGTTGTCCAGGATTTTCTGAATTTCAGCCTTCCTGATGGGGCAGCCAGGGAGACAGCGTGGTGCTTATCGCCACAGAGGATGCACTTGGGTTTGCTCCTGTTGGGGCATTCCCTATGAACATGTTCTCCAGCACAGATACTGCAAATGGTTTGCTCCTTGTTGCATTTGTTGGTGTTATGCCCAAACTGGTAGCATCTGTAGCATTGGGTAATTGGGACAAACCTTTCCATACTCACTTGAGCAGGTGTGCATTTCATGCCAAAACATTTCAGGCCTTGTTCACAAACAAGCTTGGCCTCATCAGGAGTCTCAAGAATGAGCTTCAGCGATTGTTGGTTAGCCGCATTCCTGTTGAATTTGTATGCCTGGAGAACCTTGAACTCATTTTCCTGGTTGATCTCCTCAACGAGTTCATCAGCAGTATGCTCACGCATGATGCTATTGATACGTGCAACGAACACAGAACGCTGTGCCTGGAAGTTGTCAGGGGGAATGGGAGTGACTCCTTCATTGGCGAGTTTGTCAAGAACATTCCTCTTTAGTAGTTGCAATAGTTCCTCTTCCGAAGAGAGCAGTAGAATTGCACCAGCATAGGTATCAAAGATATCCACTGGTGCCACCGTGGCATTACTGCGAATGCAGTCAAGTATTTCTCTTTGGACTTCTTGTCACCAGTGACACGAAGTCTGACTCTTATATTAGGCATGTTGCCTTGGTAATTTACAGCTGACACAGATAATATGCTGGAAAGAAATTAATTACCTGTGAAAGTGTCATCCTACTTCAGCTGACTCATGAAGGTCAGCCCCTAAGATAGCCTACCCTCGAGGAGGTGAGGGGGATGGGGCCCAAGGCAAAGATCGACCGGATTTTAAAAAACACACAGGCCACCGGATGGTCAAAATGCCTTGTTTTAAATCGCCAAAAGGCGAAGTTGCCGAAAAATAAGAAGACAGGAAAGGCAGAAGGACAGCAGTGTGTAGAGAGTGTTCTGTGGATAGGCCAGTGTAGTGGTTTGGGTGATGGGGGGGTAGGATGGGGCAGGATAAGGTGGGGGGGATGGGGGGGGTAGAGAGGAGGAACAAGCAGGCTAGTCACCGCCTTACCCTCTTGAAGGGATGGGGCTCGAAGTGACAGCAAGCAAGTTTTCCTCTCCGCTCTGGTCAGCAGGAGGATCAGTGGTAGCTGGAGGATCAGTGTTCAGAGCAGCTGGGAGCGTCCTCTCTCGACTGCAGCAGGGCAGCTGGAGGATCGGTGTACAGAGCAGCTAAGACGACGTCCTCTCTCGACGGCAGCAGGGCGAAGACTCGTGTCGGCTGGAGCTTGCTACCATCTGCAGATCTTAAGTATAGACCCGGGCTTGGAGAATTCCCGGTGAATCAACACCTCCTCCTCTGTCTAACTTTTTGGGTTATCCTAGGTTCTCTACACATATGCTGCTATGTATGATAATCTATGTAAATGTATTTGTGTATACCTGAATAAACTTACTTATATCAAGATTGTGTCGTCATGAAAAAACCGCCACATAGTTTCTAACAAACTTACACAGGTAATGAGTCATTTTGTTTGACTATTGTGTTACTAATATATAATTTATTTTACGAAATCATTGTAAAAGATGTAAATTACGTGATTAAGTATTTTGTAATAAATAAAAATAGTAAACAAAACATAGAAAACATATTTTGTAGTGGGTAACTATAACAATTGTAATATATTAATTATTTATCATTGCTGAAAATTTAAATGTAAGACTTTTTTTAAAATTCCTTTTAAGAATTTTTGGTAAAAATGATTTACAAAATAAATTCTTAAAAATAATTAAAAAGTATATAAAGCTTAAAATAGCATTTCATAAAATATTAAAGTATTGTTATCTACAGAATTATATCTTTTATATAAATCTTATTTATGGTACGTTTTAGCATATATAATAGAACAATAGTAAATATTTTTTAGAAACCCTTGTTTTTTATAACAATGGGTTATAAGTATGATTAAAAATATTATTTCATGATGCACCGTGATACCTTAAGAAACTGAATGATCACCTTGATACTCTTCCTTTTCTTGGTTCACCAGTACTGTCCCGGCCCAGGCTTTTACCAAGTGGTGGCCCGGCGTTGGTTCCTATTCTCTGGAGTATCTCAGACTAATGTCTGCCATGGGAGGAGCTACAAGTACCTACTCATCTTTGGGACAAATTGTCCACAGGCCTCGCCACATTCTCCGACCTCACGGGGCTCGTAGGGAGAAGCTAGGCCTCTCTCTGGTCTGCCATCTTCCCAGCCCCAGAGGAGCTAATGGAAATCGCAGTCTTGTGAGGTGCAGGTGGTAGCAAGCTCCAGCTCTGGCACCTATCCTGCCCTAGAAGGGCTAGACATGGTGTCCCGATCCACCTTGATATTCTTCTTCTTGATTCGCCGGTACTCTCCCGGTTAGGGCCTTTACCAAGTGGTGGCCCGGCCTTGGTTCCCTTTCTCGGGATTATCTCAGACTAATGTCTGCCATGGAAGAAGGTACAAGTACCTCCTCAGCATTGGGACCAACTGTACCCAGGCCTAGCCACATTCCCCACCCTCATGGGGCTCGTAGGGAGAAGCTAGGTCTCTCTGGTCTGCCATCTTCCGCACCCCAGGGAGGATGATGGGAAGGGCAGTCTTGAGAGCTGCAGATGGTAGCAAGCTCCAGCTTTGGCACCTACCCTGCCCTAAAAGATCTGGGCATGGTGCACCTTGATATCTTCATCTTTTGATTCGCTGGTACTCTCCCAGCCCGGGCGTTTTTGCAAGTTGTTACCCGGCCTTGGCTACCTGTCTCGTGAGTATCTCAGACCAATGTCCGCCATGGGAGGAGGTACAAGTACCTCCTCATTTTTGGGACAAATTGTCCTCAGGCTTAGCCACATTCCCCGCCCTCATGGGGCTCATAAGGAGAAGCTAGGCCTCTTTCTGATCTGCCATCTTCCCAGTCCCATGGGAGATAATGGGAACAGCAGTCTTGTGTGCTGCAAGTGGTAGCAAGCTCCAGCTTTGGCACCTACCCTGCCCTAAAAGGGCTGGGAATGGTTCAGTATATTCACCGGGAATTCTCCCGGCCCGGGTCTTTACCAAATGGCGACCCAGCTCCGGCTCCCTGGCGTGGGAGTAGCAGAAACCTATGTCTCCCATGAGAGGGGGTACCCCTCAGTGGCTTGACCTATTGGTCCCAGGCCTAGCCACATTCCCCACCAGCACGAGGCAGGTGGTAGATAGATGCTAGGCCTCTCTGGTCTGCCACCTTACTCGCCCCAATGAGGCTGACGGGAAGGGCAGGTTTGCGAGCCGCAGATGGTAGCAAGCTCCAGCCTTGACACCTACTCTGCCCTAGAAAGGCTGGGCATGGTGATTGTAGAAACTTGTTTGGGACTGCCTTCTTGTAAACTGCACTGGGCAAGCACTGTTGACACCAACACTCTGAGACACTTCTCTCAGACTTACAAGTGGCTATGGGACAAATTTCTGGCTAACTGCAGTAAGAGGAATCCCACACTGCCTACACAATACTGGAAGGGGACTTTTACTTACTTGAAGTAGTGGCTATGTGTGTCCTGGACTTCTTTAACTATAACCCCCTCCTAACACCATGTGCAGTGGAGAACCTTAATCTGCAAATGAAGTGGTAATTTGTGTCCTGCCTGCACCTCAGAGTTCCCTGGTTTCTAAGGATATCCCTTAAGCAATATATGCAGTAACACTAGCTTCCAGACTTGAACTTAAGAGACGATGCTGGTACAAACCAATACAAAAGCGTCCGTCCGCTTAAGACCCACAGATAACTCACTAACGTTTCCCCCAGAAAACTGGCCAGATACTGATAGAAAGGAAGTCTAGTCTTACTGTAATGTGTCTGGATGGAGAGAGATATCCGCAGTACTTCAGGATCTCCTCTGGGGCCCCAGGACAGATGTTGGGTCACGTGGGGGATGCTGCTTGTTCACAGCACGTGTTCTCCGGATGACGTCCAGTCTGGTAAGAACGCAGGTAAGCATTGAGCTCCACACTGTGTAGATTCAAGTGTGGGCTTCCAGTTCTCGTTAGCTAACCTATCCCAAGATTCCTCTATTTGGGCTTGTAACTACCTATATTAAGGTGCTAGAACAACATTATTAATATCTAACGTTGCCTTAATAATCCTAATATTAGTTTCTAACTGTACAAACTTGCCTTGGTGTTCCTAGGTGAATAAATCTATCAATTAAAATGTACACACTTGTTACCTTCATCAGCTTGAATGTGTATGTTTTGTTTTGGTTGGGTGTGTGGGTTTATAAACTCTGAGGGCTGATCCACGGTATGTTTAAGGCTCCTAACGGCTCACTTACCCTGTGGAACTTTAGTGACTAAAAGTTTCCACAGTGATCGACCCTTCCCCACCTTAGGAGGAGGAGGTGTTGATTCACCGGGAATTCTCCCAGCTCGGGTCTTTACCAGATGGTGACCCAGCTCCGGCTCCCTGGCATGGGAGTATAAAATAATAATAAATAAATTTTTTATTTCTTTGTAAGTATACATATATATTGGTAGTTACAATCATAAAACTGAAATGCAAGGAGAGCCACTGGCATGCCATGTCATTAGGGGCCGGTTAATCTAAAGACTTATATACTATGTGCATAATACTAGAGAAATTGATTGAGTTTATTCTAGTTATATATAGTTTATTTCAAATTATGTACAGTATGAAGATATTATATTCTTGAAATGACATTATAATGATATTAAATTGTAACAAGTGTTTAGGCGGATGATAATATAAAATTGAGATTATCTTAAGGAAAATAACATTGAGCATTTAGTTTAGGGTGAATAGGTGATTTTTGAGAAGAGTCTTAAATTGCTTTTCAGACAAGGTTAACTTAATATTTACTGGTAATGAATTCCAGATTCCGGGTATGTTAAGAAGTGATCTGTGTCTTGTGTTGTGGCCGTGGGACCTATTAAAGTTGTTGAGGAGAATTTTGAGCGGAGATTTGATATTAGCATGTAGAGTTTTGTGTATGTAGTAGGCACATTAATAGGTATGAATGTTTTCTACTGTGAGTAGTTTTAGAGTTTTGAATATTGGTGGAGAATGCTGTCTAGGCAGGTGGTAGATAGATGCTAGGCCTCTCTGGTCTGTCACCTTCCCCGCCCCAAGGATGATGACGGGAAGGGCAGGCTTGCGAGCCGCAGATGGTAGCAAGCTCCAGCCTTGGCAAATACCCTGCCCTAGAAGGGCTGAGCATGGTGAGGAGGAGGTGTTGATACACCGGGAATTCTCCCGGCCCGGGTCTTTACCAGAGGGCGACCCTGCTCCGGATCCCTGGCATGGGAGTGTCAGAGACCTATGTCTCCAATGGGAGGGGATACCCCACATCGGTGGGACTAACTGGCCCCAGGCCTAGCCACATTCCCCAGCAGCATGAGGTAGATAGATGCTAGGCCTCTCTGGTTTGCCACCCTCCCTAACGGGAAGGGCAGGCTTACGAGCTGCAGATGGTAGCAAGCTCCAGCCTTGGCACCTACCCTGCCCTAGAGGGCTGGGCATGGTGATCGACACCCCCCCCTAGTTAGTTCAGACTCTCAGGTAAGGACCCACTAGGGGCGAGGGGGAAGTGGGGACAGAAGAAGAATAGCCGCAATCCAGCAAAATTATAGAATTTTAGTTAATCAGGAAACTCACGTTTAGATAAATCAAGGTGATTCTCAAGTTTCTTTTATTTTATTTAAAACTTTATATTAAAAAAATAACGAACATAGTGTAAACTTTCCTAAACTATAAAATATAATTGATAATACAAATTCACCTGAATCTCACAAAATCAAACTCTTATGCATCTGTAAGTGACTCAACTATATGCAGAACTTTTTAACATGTTAAGCAAGAGAGGAACATAATACTAATACTAATTAATAATAATAATAATAATAATAATAATAATAATAATAATAATAATAATTATAATAATAATTTTAATTACTTCAAATACATGTACATTGTGTACAGGTCTAGCTGACATCAATATCATACTACTATGTATATATAGAAAGCCGCTTGTTAACATAAAAACATAAGAAAGAAGGAACACTGTAGATGGCCTACTGGCCCATGCGAGGCAGGTCCAATTCACCCACCGGCTTAAACCAATGCCTTAAAGTAGTCAAGTCAGGTCCCATTCACTAAACAATCAGCACGGCTGCTAACCTAATAGCACAAGCTGGTCAGATCCAACTCACACCCACCTACATCAACTCATGTACTTATCAAAACTATTTTTAAAACTACACAACGTCTTAGCTTCTATGACGGTACTTGGGAGTTTGTTCCACTCATCCATAACTCCTATATCCTTCCTGAATCTGATTTTTTCCAACTTAATCCCTTGCTGCGTATCCTGTCTAGCCTAAATATTTTTAACACGTTATTTACATCCCCTTTATTAATACCCTTTTTCCATTTATACACCTCAATCATATCCCCCCTAATTCTACGCCTTTCTAGAGTGTGCACATTCAGGGGCCTCAGTCTATCCTCATAGGGAAGATTTCTGATACATGGGATCAACTTTGTCATCCCCCTTTGTACGTTTTCCAGTGCAATTATATCCATTCTGAAATACGATGACCAGAACTGTGCAGCATAATCTAAATGAGTCTTAACCAAAGATAGAGTTGAAGAATAACCTGAGGACTTCTATTATTTATACTTCTTGATATGAAGCCAAGGATTCTGTTAGCTTTATTGAGAACTCTTATGCACTGTTGTCTTAGTTTCAGGTTACTGCTAACCAGAACTCCTAAATCCTTTTCGCAATCAGTAATATTAAGATCTACAATATTTAGTTATATGTAGCATGGTTATTGTCCTGTCCAACATTTAAAACTTTGCATTTGTCTATATTAAACTGCATATTATCCGACCGACCACTGCATCAGTCTATTCAAATCATCCTGGAGTGTTCTAATGTCCTCAATAGAATGAATTGTAAGGCCTATTTTGGTGTCATCTGCAATTTTTTTCCTTCTATTCCGTGTGCCTTAATTTTCCTCAATAGCCTCTGATGTGGAACTCTAACTAAAGCCTTACTGAAGTCTATATACAACACAATATCATACTCAATACTATGATCAGCCTCCTCAAATACCTATATGAAAAAAGTTAATAAATTCTTAAGGCAGGAACGCCCCTTTGTAAAACCGTGCTGAGATTCATTAATAAATTTATGCCTTTCAACATGGCTACGAATTGCCTCGGCAATAATTGATTGATTTTTTTTTTTTATATTTTATTAACAAAACTTAACATACATGATACATAGAAATGGTATACAATATGAAACGATTCTGTTCATAAGTCATACTACTTCGTGCAATGATGAAATACACAATAAACTAACAAGAAACTAGTAATACTGTATAAGAATATTGACGACTGTTTTCAAACTTTACTATGCATCCCACCTCACAAAGTATTACAAAACATGGTGGCTGCTATGTTAATTCTCCACTTAATTGCATTTCAGTTGTTTTCAAATATTTTAACTCCTCATTATAGCTGATGCAGAATAACTTAAACTCAAATAATCTTATTTTTCAACTGAAATCGTGTATTCTTGTGACATATAATTTTTAATTTTTATTTAAAATTTTTACTACAAATGTAGTACATCAATGAAAAATGCCACACCATTAGATGCCAAATACCGCAACACTAGATACATGACATCCAATTATTCCTGTGCACCCTATATGACTTACAACCTTATACATGACATACATAAAAGAGCATAACTTATATATAATGCCAAAATACACTTGAAACAAACCAATACCCTTTGTAACAAGGGTGCATCTTTGTCACATGCAAATATATTCACCAAACACATAAAACTAAAGCAGGCCCTAAACCCTGTACCTTATCCCTTCTCTTATAAGGTAACCCTCCCTCCCACTACATTAACAAACCTGTCAGAACATCATATTAACAAACAACATATATTCATATAGTTAATACGCAACAAGGCGTAACTGATAATGTACTCAGTTACAACATGAACATTTATAAAATCCGGTTGTTCTTAACAAGGTCATATCATACATCATACTAAAAATATATCTAACCTAACACACCATACTGATAGTCGTCACCACTCCTCATTCATTAAACTTTAACTTACAACTGTTTTTACTCGGTACAATTATATGACGTAATATTATCCAACACACAGGTTTTATACAAGTAAACATAACAGTAACCACAATAAAAATAACACGTATAGGAAATACTAAACTTTTCACGTATGCGTACACAACGCACAATGTTAATTACAATGTGAAACCCTTTTTTATGATCGTTTAACGATACAAAACAGATACATGAGGCTAATATTTTGTATTCCCTACGTCATCATCCAACAGAGAAGCTCCCCATACTCATACTCCAGACCCATGCCTCTCCGACCAAGAAAAACCGTCAGGTAAACCCACTCAAACCCCTTACATAAAGATTAACCCCTATAATCAAAACCCTTCCCCCCACTTGAAAAGCCACCCCCCCTGCGTCATTAGTCATCCCAACCCCTCTCCATGCACACATACCCTAAAACCCCCTTATCTCCCCACAACCGCTAAAATTACCTTGATAATTAAACTCCCCCTCTCCCACTATGACCCAACAGACACACCTCCCCCCACCTAAAACTACACCCTAATACACATCCAAAACCCCACGCTCACTGTCATACCTTAACCAGGATGAGCTTACCCTCCTACCACATCAAGCCCCCTTCTACGTCTACAATACATCCCGCAAAACCATGTTCCTATACTCATCAGAAAATGCAGACTCCCATTTACTCCCATACACCACCCGATTCCTGCATTTACTCCTATACATTGTGCCCCCATAGCTCTAATCCTTTCCCCACCCCCTGCTCCCTCAGTCTCCAGGACACACACACGAAATCCACCATTAAATACCATAAACCCTGCGGTCTCTATCACCCACCCTCGTATATCCATACTCATAGCCCTCAGTACAGAAATACCCCCACCCCCATTTTCCTCAACACCCTGCCTATCCATTCTCTCACCACCCCAGTTCCTCACAAAATATATAGCATGCATCACTGTTTCTTGCGACCCACATCTTTTACAGCACCATCTCGAACAATGCCCATCCGACATAACAATGCCTTATCTGCCACCACCCCATGTAGAAACCTATACATTAATTCCCTATCCCCAGCCTTAATCCTCATACCTTTCAAACCCTCCAGATCAATCCCCAATCATACATAGGTATTCAGCCACCCTCCAATCCCATCCTTCCCCACACGCGACCTCCAAAACACTAGCCTTCACTTCTTGCACCCTCCTCACAATCACCAAATGCCTCAATATATCCCAACACGTCCCCAACGATACACCCCCCACCATCTGCGCACCTCCCGCTCCACCGCTCCCACAGTAGCCCCTCAGTGCCTCCCAGCCGCACCATACACCGTTTCACAAACAAACACATCAACCTCCTTTCCACCCAAATAAGCCCCAACCCCTAACTCCACTCTCTTCCTAACCACCTCCTTCCTCAACCAGTGTTTACCGAAAGCCCAAATGTACTTAAAACCCTCACCTCCAACCCTCTCACATCCTCCTGCATCAGAGGGTAAACCACTGCCACGTGCCACAGTCTACTGTAGATCAGCACGTTCACCGCTATCACCCTCTGATGCAAGGAAAGATCCCCGCCTCCAACTCGTCAACCTATCTAGCGCTAGTTGCACCACCCTCCCAGAGTTCACCCTCCTGGCCTCCATACTGTCACCCATATACATAATACCACAAATTTTCAGACTATCCACAATAATCCACCCATATCTCTCAGCCAATCTACCTCCAATCCATGCCCCTACACTCCAACAAACGCGATTTTGCCCCATTAATTCTCATACCCGTAGCTGCACAAAACACCCTTAGAGCCCTCAATAATCTTCAATCCCTCTTCCATTCTCACCAGCACCGTGGTATCGTCCACGTCCCCACTATATCATTTCCTCCTCCCTGCCTGTATCCCACCCACCCCCATTCTTCACAATCATCCTGTAAAGGGATCTTGCATGCTCAACAATATCTGGGATAATGGACATCCCTGTCGCAAACCCCTATCCATTCATACCACCCTTCCCAATTTCCCATTCACCTGCACACGCACAGTAGCCCCGAATACACCGTCTCTACCCACCTAACTACCTCCTCACCAAACCCTGTTTCCTCATGATTGCATACAGCATCCCTCTCTCCACACTATCATATGCCCCTTCCAGTCCAACGCTAATACTCCTCCCAGCCCCTCTATAAATCCCTTGATGCGTTCATGTCCCTCAATCATACCCCTACCTGGTATCCTCGTTGTCCTTCCGCTATCACCTTCTGCAATACTCTCTTCAATCTGTTCCCCAAAACCTTCGCAAAGATTTTATAATCTGCATTCATCATTACCAGAGGTCTATAATTATGCACCATGTTCCCCTGATTACTCTTCTTAACTAATACTACCACCCCATGCCCTGCTCCTCCCATTCTACACCTACTCTTCATACAATTCATCAAGGCCACCATACATTCTTTCAACACATCCCAATGTACCCTATAAAATTCATTCACCATACCATCCATACCAGGCGCCTTTCCCTACTCATTCCATTCACCGCCTCCACACCTCCTCCTCTGTTATTTCTCCTCCAGACACAACCTGTCCTTGTCCCCCAAAACCCCTACCACACCCTCCTCTACAATCTCACCTTCACTCCTGCCCCCACCCTTGCTCTGCAAATACGCCTCAAACCACTTATCTACGTAAACTCCCATCGCCTCAGTCGTCCGTAAACGTTGACCCTATTGAATCCTTCCAAATCCTCCTCCACATCCAGGTAGTCTATTGTCATAGCCTCTCTGCGCCCCTACACCTGCCCACAACATACCGCGATGGTCTATCACCCCATAAAACATCATCCATACCCGCTTTCACTCTGCACGCATCAAACCTCTCATTTTGCAAATCCCTCAGCCTTTCTTTCAAACCCCGAATCTCATCCATCACCTGCACTCCTCCACGCTCATAACAACCTTGCAACAACCCTCAAGATACTTTTGTAGACCATACCTCCAGCACACTCCTCTGCCCAGCTTCTGATAATATTCCTAATTCCTATTTTCGACAGCTTCCACCATTCCACCAAATCATTATTATCCTCTCCTTTGCTCCACAATGACCCCACCACCTCCTAAAATCATCCGCCCTACCCATGCCAGTCAATAATCTACCATTCAGCTTCCAATAACTCTGATACCACCTAATCACCCTTCCCAACTCACATCTGCCAGAACACCCTATGATCCGAGAATCCACATCAAAAGTCTGCACCCTCCTACAACCACCCTCCCAGTCACATATACCCTATCCAAACGCCGCATATCCTTCTAACAAAAGTATACTCCACAAAACCCCTCCACTACGTCCCTAAAACCTGCACTACTCAATAAATCCTCAACGCCCCCAACTCACAACCGCTCCCTAGGTTCCACATCCCTTTTTAATTACACTATTAAAATCCTCCCAATATTGCCACGCCCGGCAAACCTCCCAATGCCCCCACCATGTAATCGTTTAAAAATCAATTTTCACTCTTCGAGAAGCCTCGCGCATATAAACCCTCTGAAACAAACCTTCACCCCCAATCCCCTCCACCCTTACCACCCTGCCCCCACTCTCCTCCCATGCTCGTAGAACAAAGGGGCTTGACGTGCTAATAACCACTGCCACACCCCTTTTAATTTCCCTGAAGACCCTGCATACACCTCATATCCCTGCAAACATAATTCACGTCCACATCTATAATTGTGCTCCTGTAGGAACCCCACTTGCACACCATACCATCTCAAAGTTCCCTCTACCCACCGTCGCTTGACCTCTGCCCTCAACCCATTAACATTAATAGTTAGACACTGGAATATAAATGAGTGGGTTTACCTTTCACCTCTGCACTGACTGTGACATTATCCTTCCTTTACCACCCCTTGCCCACCTTTTGCTGCCCATAGCAGCATCCTTACCATCATCTCTTGCCAACTCCCTCCTCTGTCATTCCCTTCACTTCCACCAAAGGCTTCTTCGTGACCCTCTGGGCCGGTGTCAAGATATCATCATGATCTTCGACCGTGCCAGATCGCTTCGCGACCCGCTCCCCACCTCCATCATGTCCCCACTATCACTCTGATGCACCTCCACATTGACGCACTCACGCACCAATGCTGCTACCTCAGGACTCTCCTGCCCCGAGTCAATCCCAACTCGTGCCTCCTCCACCAAATCTGCCCCATCCCCAACATGCAACACCTGTAATGGATCATCCAGTAATCCCTGAATCACTTCCACCAGAGGCACATCCATGCCTTCCTCTATCACAGGTACTTCCTCAACCTCCTTTTCATTCACTCTCTCTCCAAAGTAGGCTCTGATGGGTGGCACGGTTCTGCCACACCCTCCACTATTTCACTCCAGCTCCTGGTCCTTTGCTGCTGTCCCTCATCACCAGCCGTCCCCTCATACTTTCCCTGTGGTTCTGTCGGGATCTTGCGTTCAGCGGTTCGTTGAGCACCTCTCCGCAAACAATCCGCCGTACATGATCAAAATTCCCACATATCCTGCACGTCCTCCTTTGTCCTGCGTAAGTCACGTACACTTGCGTACGAAACTCAGCCATAATGATGTAAGATGGAATGGGCCTCCGTAACGACATCTTTAAGGTGAAAGATCCTCAGGAAGACCCTCCATGGGTCCACACTCCACTTTCCTGCCGTTGCCAAATGTACTGTCCCATACTCGCTGAAGACACGTCCACATCCATTTGATCCGCCTCAAAAGGCACATTCTTTACCTTTACCCATGTGTAGGTGCGCGACACATCCTTTAATCGCACCTGCAATGTCGCATTGACCGTGTAGACGTTGTCCTGATGTCGCTCTACCAATGTCTCATATGCTGCAGCCGTTAACAACTTCACAAAGATCCTGTTCATGCCATTTAGTGCCACTCCATACAGTTCCTCCATATCAATGTTGTATATATCACGAAGAATAGTAGGTATTACTGTAGCCGCCACAGCAGGTTGGATTACTCCTGTAACCATGTCTATGCAGACTGTGTTGATGCGGCGTCTGCCCACCGCCGCCATGACAGTGAAAATAAAGTTGCTCACAGTCTCCACCAGGGGCCAGAGACCAGAGTAGCACACCCTTCTCTCACGAGAGCTGGGTGGCGAATGAACCCCTTTGTAAAACCGTGCTGAGATTCATTAATAAATTTATGCCTTTCAACATGGCTACGAATTGCCTCGGCAATAATTGATTGATTCCATAAATTTTCCCACTATGGAGGTAAGGCTTATTGGTCTATATAATTCGAAGCTAAGGACTTGTCACCTGCCTTGTAAATAGGTATTACATTAGACACTTTTCACTTGTCTGTCACTATGCCTTTTTGTTGTGATATATGAAAAAAGAATAGCGAAAGGTATGTTTAGTTCCCCTATACATTATTTTAAAACCCTTGCAAACAGTTCATCAGGACCTGAGGATAATAATAATAATAATAATAATTTTTATTTCAATGCATGTTACAAGTGTACAATGTTATTGGTAGTTACAAATATAAAACAATTATAAAACTGTAATGCAAGGAGAGCCACTGGCATGCCATGGCATGAGGACCATGTCACTAGTTACCGCAATCGTGCATAGTTTATTATCCTTCTGTTCTACATAATTTATAATTTATTATTTCTGGAATTTCGCTAGTTTCTTCCTGAGTAAAAACTTAGAGGAAGTTTTTTTTTATTATTATTATTAAAAACATATGTACAACACATAGACATATGATTTTTTTTTTTTTGAGCCCAAGAACCTTACAACAAAAGTGTCCTATACCCATATTACACGAATTTACAGAAAGCTAAACATTGCAACAAATTACTAACACTTTGACTGTAATTCACATTATACAATTTTTTTTTTTTTTTTATATTTTATTTAAAATAACAGCACATATACAAAACATTGACATGTATAAGCGAAAATATTACCAATCAATCAATCAATCAAGTCTAGGTAAGACCCACAAGTGGGTGAGCGGGGAAGTGTGGACAGCTGAAGAGAAGTCGGTGAGAGGAATGTCTTGAGTCGTAGATAAAGTGCCAGGGCTTAACCCAGCTGCGGAGCGATAGGGGACAGGAGCTGGAGATCAGGATCTTGCAGGCGATGTGGAAGACATGGAGATGATGGCTGATCTGGCTGCTGCATGCTGCTACACTCTTGGGAAGTGGCTGGTGACGATGCTGGACTCTGGCTTGGGTTGACAGTGGAGGTCAGGGTGGCTTGGCATGTAGTATTTCTAGGTGATGAGATGCTGGTCTATGTCAGGGTGTTTCTGGTTTTTCTAGAGTGTGTCTATTCTCGGGTTCCATTTATTAACTTCTTGAATGTGGCTTTGTTCACGACGTCAACGAGTACTTTGGCGTTGTAATAGTCGGCGTCTGTAACTACATCTGAGACTCCCTTTAGTACCTCAGCAAGTGTCAATATCTTGTTTGGTTGTTGTATTTCCCCAGCGGGAAATGGGATGGTTGCGTATTTGACTCTGCCATTTATCAGCCGTGTATGCAGTTCTAGCAAGGGTAGGTCGCCTCCATTTACATCAGCAGTGTAGAATCGACCCCATAATGTATAACAAAAGATATTCATAAGTACTCATGAACAGAACTGATACCCAAAATTAATAGACAAATCTACACTTAAACTTGGACAAACCTGCAACACCCTAACTCATGCAAAGTTATTGACGAGAAACATTACCATAGCTCGCGCAACAACCTAAACTAAACACAGTTACATACAATATGATTCACCACTACCCTGTAACTGTACCCCCTAACAGAAATCTTTTTTTTTTTTATTATTATTATTATATATTAAAGAAACATGTCATACATTACTGGACATGTCATCCAAAACCAGTCGATTGTTACTCAACGACTTATGCAAAGGTATACGAACTAATACACATAATATGACACAA
The DNA here is from genome assembly GCA_009830355.1 of Cherax destructor. Lineage (NCBI taxonomy): Eukaryota > Metazoa > Arthropoda > Malacostraca > Decapoda > Parastacidae > Cherax > Cherax destructor. Next base: position 9,044 of record WNWK01019001.1, on the reverse strand, counting down.
AATATTACATAGATGTCTATGAAATAAACAGGGACAACTTCAACATTGAACATGGAATATATATTTTTTTATTTTTTTTTTTATTTTTAACAAATACAGTTTTACAAGTAAAATGACGTATACATGGTAAGCAATAGTACACAAGACACAGACAAATTCCATTCCCATCACTCCTCGTGATGAAACCTCTACTAAACAATTTTTTTTTTTTTATATATATAACTGTGTACAATGAAAGCCTATCCTGTAACATAATACAAAACTTAAAATAAAAACCGGGCACTTGCCAACCCGCTACACAAAACCTACATTAACTCCAAATGGTCACCACCGCCAAAACCCTAACACACATTTATAACTTGTCTATAAAGGTTTTTTCCAAAACATAATAACAGACTTTAGCAAACTGTATAAAGCCACAAAACGTTTAACTATAAATCATTATCATGATAAACACTACAAACTGCTTGTGATATTGGTATAAACACAAGCTAATAATCTAATAATAATTTACCCTAAAGTCTCAAAGAACATTACACACCAACGTTGTAATGTCACCCTTTTTTTTTTTTTCCAATGGTCGAAGCCCCACTCAATAATTTCACCACCTCTTGAGCAGAACACCAAAACTTACATAAGAACCAACCCCACTTTTATCATAATTTCCTTATGTTTTTTATTTTTTCCTCTTGAAACAGACAGACTTAAACACTCCAATGAGAGAACAACACGTAACAACCGAAACCAAAACCAACCCCACCTGATACACGAAACCCCTTACCCTACCCCTCCCAACCAACCTCACTCACACCTCAAACAACCTGCACCTAAACCCCCACCCCCCACCTCCCCACACGTGCAAACTGCAACACCCCCCCCCACCCTTAATACAACCCCTCCCCACAACCACACCAAAACCCCTTAAACTCGAAACCTGCCCTAAACACCTCCCTCACCACTCCTAACAACTGTTGCAATGTGAAATCCCTATATGCTTCCGGAATTTAGAAACCCAAGCTCTGCCATAAACCTCCTATTCCTACATTTTGTTCTATAAATCCCCAGCCAAAGCATGAATTAAAACCTCACTATCTGAACCCCTCATACCCCATGACAAAAACACGAACTCTAACATTATATAAACCAAAGCCCTATGCACTTCCTCCTCACACACCCCAAAGTCCAAACAAAGCGCCTTTAACACTGAAAACCTCCCCCCAATCATCCCAACACCCCCAATCCAAATCCTCACGGCTCCCTTCCCTCACAAAATATACCACGTGAACGTCGTTTCCCATTCACCACACCTATCACAAGACCCATCCCCTGTGACTCCCATCTCGAACAACTGAGCTTTCGCCGCCAGTATCCCATTTAAGAATCTGTAACCTGTTTCTCTCACCCTAGGCCTCACCTTCACCTTTTTTAACCAACTCCAAATACTCTTCCAATTATACAACGGATACACCTCCACTCCCTGTACTATCTTCTCCCTCACACATGCCCTATCCAATCTGCTTACTCTAACACTCCCCGGATCCCTCAAAACCAGAAGTACCCGTAACACCGCCTCACACTCCCTTATCTCCCTACCCCCCCACCACTTCCTAACCTCACCCATTACTGAACCCACCCTTCTTCCCCTCAGCTCCCCCTTCATCATAAATTCCTGCTTTACAAACACGCTTTTCAACCTACTCCTCAACGGAATTAAACCCATCCCTCCATTTTTAACACTTGTCTCCACCACCTCCCTTCTCAACCAATGTCTACCATTCCCCCAAATAAACCTAAGCACTCCCTTTTGTAGCCTTCTCACATCAGCATCTAATAATGGATAAACTGCCGCTCTAAACCACAATTTACTAAAAATTAAAACATTAATGACCACCACCCTTTGCAACAGCGTTATGTCCCCAACTCCCCAGCCCCTCATTCGCTTCAAAGCTGAATCCACCACTTCCCCCGAATTCTTCTCTCTTGCTAACCTGCCATCACTACAAAACACTATCCCACAGATTTTTAAAGCTTCTACACATTGCCAACCCTCCCTTAAACCCAACGTTCCCCCACTCCAACTACCTACCTCTAATAGGTGTGATTTACTTCTATTAACCCTCATTCCTGTTGCCTGACCAAAAAGCTCCACCCAACCTCTAACCCATCTCAAACTCTCCTCTGTCTTTATTAACAACGTAGTGTCATCTACATAACCTACTATCCCTGCCCTATCCTCCCCTATGTCCCCTTCTACCCTTAAACCCTCATCTACTACCCTATAAAAAGGATCTTGGAAACAAGCAAAGAGGATCTGTGACAGAGGACATCCCTGTCTCAGTCCCCTTCCCATGTTCACCGCCCACCCAACCATCCCATTTATTTGTATCCTCATCAACGCCTCTGCATATAAAGTTCTTACCCATCCTACAATTTCTTCTCCAAAACCTATCCTTTCTAAGATATCTAACAGCACCCCTCTATTCACCCTGTCATAAGCCATCTGCCAATCCAGCCCCAACACTCCCCCTTGATTTACTTCAATAAACTCTTTTATTCTACTGTGACCGTTCCTAAAACTTCTCCCTGGTATCCCAAATTGTCCCTCGTGCAACATATTCCCTAAACCTCTTTTGATTCTATTAGCCAAAATCTTTGCAAATATCTTATAGTCAGTACACATGAGCGCAATAGTCCTATAGTCTTTAAACCCCTTTGGTGTTTTACATTTAGGCACTAACACTACAACTCCAGTCCTAACTGACTTCTCCATTACTCCTGTCTCCCTCATGTCATTGAAGACCCTAACTAACACCCTCTCAGCACCTGCCAGTATTGCATGTATACTTCCCGGTAATCCATCTATACCTGGCGATTTTCCACCCTTAACCCTTTTACCGCCTCCCAAACTTCTTCTTCCGTTATGTCCCCCTCTATTGCCTTCCTATCATCCTCATTCAACCTTCTATTAATTCCCCCTAATAATTGGACACAAGCCCTCTCATCCCTTTCCTCTTCTGCAAACTTCCTACCAAACCAACACTCTGCATAACCAGTCATCCCCTCTGTCGTTTGCAACACTCTTCCCACCTCATACCCACCTCTACAGATGTCAGCAACATACCCTGTCTACGCTTCTGAAATTGCCTCAACACCACCGCAGACGCCTTATCCCCCCTTAACACCTCCTCCATCCCACTTCGTACCCGTAAAGCGTGAAACCTCTCATACTGAATGTCTTTCAGAGCCCTTCTTACTCCCTCCACACTCTCTGCATGCCTTCCCCTGCTTTCCCCACCATAACTATCCCTCAATAAACCCTCTAAATACCTCTGATAACCATACCTATATCGAGCATCCTCCCTTCCCACCTTCTCAAAGTACTCCTTTATCCCCTTCTTCCCACACTCATTCCACCACCTCGCCGCATGTACTACACCCTCCCCCTCCACAGACCCTCCCACCATCCCTCAAAATCCACCATCCCTCTACCCTATTAAACATTGCCACGTTAAGTTTCCAATAACTCGAGTATACCTTCACAGCCCCTCCCAACCCACTTGCATCAACACACCCTTGTGATCTGAAAAACCTACATCCAAACATTCCACTTTCTCCACCCCTACCGCTCTGGAAACATAAATCCTATCCAATCTAGCCGCATAATTGCCCCTAAAAAAAGTGAATTCTACAGGCTCGCCCCGTCCTCCCACCGCATCGACAACCCCCACCGCATCCAAAACTTCCCGTAAGATCCTCAAAACACTACCTGTTCCTCTCGGCTCCACGTCCCTTACCCTAATAACGCTGTTCCAGTCTCCCAATGATGACCACCTGCGGCAGACCCCTGAAAGCATAAATTAATTCATCCCTCACGAATTGTTCCTTGACCCTATTATTTGAAATCGCGGCATATACACTCCAATAAAACTAACCTGGACCTCCCCATTGACCATCAACCCTCACCACTCTCCCCCTCCCTCTTCCCATGACTGCAATACAAAGGGCACGTGTCCCTAATACCCACAACCACACCCCTTGAACAACTCAGAACCTCCCACAAAACACTGATATCCTTTCAACTTTAAATCCCACCACACCTATAATTGTGCTCTTGAAAAACACTACATCTACCCTGTACCTAATCAATGTCACTTCTACCCACTTTCGCTTGGCCTCATTTTTAAGGCCATTCACGTTCATACTTAAACACCGGAAGGTAACAGTTGAGGTTTCCTTTTGGTTTCGGTTGTTTCCTCCAAAGTTATACCTGTGACCCCTCCTCTCCCACCCTTCCTGTCACCTCCCATCCCCCCTTTACCCTTATCACCCCCACTACCTCTAGCTCTTGTCTGTTGTCCAACTACAACTTCAGACCAAATTTTCTTACCAGGTCTCTGTGCTGGTGTGAGGACATCATTACCAGCCTCCTCACCAGTTCTCTTCCTAGATTCTCCCTGTCTCTCTGGTCCTCATTTACCTGCTCATTGTGCACCTCCACCTCCACCTGTATGACATCCAACACAGCTTTACCACACCCCTCTCCTGCTGCCTCACCTCCACCCACCTGTTCCTGGTTCTGCTCCAGAACCCCAATGCCACACACCTCACTGGTTGACCCCTCCAATGTCAGCTCTTCACCTTCAAGAATCTCATTGAGATCCCTCAAAATCTCAGCCTCCTGACCAGTTATACCTTCCTCTTCCGTGTCTGGCCCAATCTTTTCCCCTTCTAACACCTCCTCTTCCATGCTCCTCCCACTTATCCTTTGTTCCTCCATCTCCACTCTGTCCACCTCCACGCTCCATGATGTCTTCTCTTCTCCCTGCATCACCGCACACTCCATGCCTCCTTCTGTTCCATCCTTCGTTACATTCCTTACTTCGTTTCTCTGTCGCTGCTCTGCTCCACCTCGACGCCAATCCTCTCTCCTTTGGCTACACTCAGCAGCCAAGTGACCCGCTTACCACACAGTCGACATGTCCTCACCTGTCCTGGGTATGTGACGTACACCTGTGTGCGAAAATTCTCCATAAGTACATAAGAGGGAATAGGTTTCCTCAAGGAAATTTTGATGGAGTATGTTCCCTCTAAAGAGCCAGCATATAGCCCCTGCGCCCAGCGTCCTATGTTTACAGCATGTATTATGCCATAACTCTTAAATACATCTTTAATATCCTGTTGTCCGGATTCAAAGGGCACATTATGCACCTTAATCCACTTAAAAGTGGCAGAAACATCTTTCAAACGTACCTCTAGGCCTTGATGTACCACTAACTTTTTCTCCTGGTATGTATCGACGACTCGTTGATAAGCTGCAGTGCAAGCTAATTTGATGAAGATCCTCCTTGATCCGTTTAATGATATGCCATAAATCTCCTCATGCGATAATCCAAAAGTGTCTCGTATTATTGCAGGCAGTAGAACCTCTGCATTAGACGTATATATGGCTCCCTGGACCAAGTCAACACAGACCGTGTTCACTCGTCTCCTGTAACCGTCGGCCATTGTTTGAAAATGACGTTGCCACTAGCTGCCGCCAGGGAGCACCACCAGCACACCCGCACACAACCAAGGCTGGGCGTGGAATGCCTTTATACAATTAAGTCAACACAACCCTAGTAGTATAATATAATTAATTATAACCAACATACACAATACTTGTATATATATATATATATATATATATATATATATATATATATATATATATATATATATATATATATATATATATATATATATATATATATATATATATATATATATAGGCAAAAGATCACAGTAAACAGGTGATATCAAAATATGCAAGACATTTTGTGCCTTATGCCTAAGAATGTAGACATAAACCATTTCCTTGTTAAATTAAATAGCTTAGCTCATTCTATAAATTTTACTGTTGAATTTGAAGTAAATAACTCATTGCCCTTCCTAGATGTTTTTATTATTAAGGGTAACATTGATTTTAAATTTAAAATTTACAGAAAACCTACAAATAATTGTTCCTATGTACACTATTACTCTTCACATCAAGATAGAGTTAAAGTGTCGGTTTTCTCTTCTATGTTTTTGAGAGCTTTACGCATTTGTAGTCCAGAGTTCATAGATGAAGAAATCTCTAAAATTTATGAAATAGCTAATGATTTAAAATACCCAAGAAACATAATTGATAAATCTTTTAAAATAGCTAGAAATACTTTTTACAATCCAAAAAGGGACAACCAAAATTATTCAACCAAAAATATGTTGTTTCTCGCTTACCATGAAAACTTGGTTAATATGCCTTCTTTTCTTAAGAATTTTAATATCAAAGTTGTATTTAAAAATCTTGATACACCAAAATGCTGACGGATGTGTCTATAAGATTCCCTGTAAAATATGCGATAAAGTTTATTATGGTCAAACTGGTAAAAGTCTTGAACTAAGATTAAAACAACATAAATATAGCATTAGAACTGGACAAGATTCTAATGCTCTATTTATTCATGTGAGAGACTTTAACCATCCAATTGATTTTCAAAATGCTGAGAAGGTTGTATCAAGCAAG
>WNWK01019000.1:0-38731 GCA_009830355.1 Cherax destructor | reverse complement strand
AGAGTCACCCCCCTATGAAAAAAAAAAGCCCTGGCAGGCGATGTAACACCCCCAATGAAAAGCAGGGGTACCACTAGCACGTTGAAAACAACAAAATTTAGGGGCCTAATATTGTTCAACTGCCCCCCCAGCCCCCATCAGGGGATTACCAAAAAAACCCCTGGCTGTTTCAAGCAGGCACGGGAAAGGCCCCCCAAAGTCGGTGCCGGCCCAAACCAGGCTGTGGTTTGAAAGTTGGACTGTGTGGCCAGCAGAAACAGCCTGGTTGATCAGGCTCTGACCCAACATGAGGCCTGGTCACAGCCCGGGGCCCCACAGAATTTGGGGACCCTGGAACTCTCTCCAGGTAAACCCAGGTAAAAAACCCAAAGGACCACAGGGCGACCCCTACCACAACCACGACCACTACCACCATCACCACTAGTTTGGAAACAGAGCTTCAAATGTCCCACTTAATATAACGCTAAATGGATCACCCATCACAAGATTCACAGAGTGAAAATTCCTAGGAATCCACCTTGACAGTAGCCTTAAATTCCAAACACACATACAACAAATTTCCAAAAAGATCTCAAAGACAGTAGGCATACTATCAAAGATACGCTATTATGTGCCTCAATCAGCTCTCCTTGCTCTGTATCATTCACTCATCTACCCTTATCTCACCTATGGAATTTGTGCATGGGGATCAAAAACATTAAATCACCTTAGACAACTCATAACCCAGCAAAAGGCTGCAGTCAGAATGATAACAAATTCCCACTCTAGACAGCATACTCCACCAATATTCGAAAGTCTAAAACTACTCACTGTAAAGAACATTCACACTTATTCTTGTGCCTACTACATACATACGCTTGAAGTTCCTAAACCTGTACTCTCTTAAATGCAGGAGGGAGAGATACATTATTATATACACGTGGAAAATTCTCGAGGGATTAGTACCAAACTTGCACACGAGAGTCACTCCCTATGAAAGCAAAAGACTCGGCAGGCGATGTAACATCCCCCCAATGAAAAGCATGGGTACCACTAGCACGTTGAGAGACAACACAATAAGTGTCAGGGGCCCAATATTGTTCAACTGCCTCCCAGCATACATCAGGGGGATTACCAACAAACCCCTGGCTGTCTTCAAGCAGGCACTGGACAGGCACCTAAAGTCGGTGCCGGACCAGCCAGGCTGTGGTTTGTACGTTGGACTGTGTGCGGCCAGCAGTAACAGCCTGGTTGATCAGGCTCTGATCCAACATGAGGCCTGGTCACAGACCGGGCCACAGGGGCGTTGACCCCTGGAACTCTCTCCAGGTAAACTCCAGGTAAGAAACCAAGGACCACAGGGCGACCTGCTTCCTCTTTCAGAGACTCAGTGTTGCGATCCAGAGGGGAAATGCCTGCAGCATTCTGGGCACGCGGCCCACTGCCGGGGAGCTGGACGAAGTATTTGACATGTAGCTCCGAGTTGTTATCTATGTTGTTTTACTCCCTATTGTATTCTTGTCATTTGTCTTGAAATAAATTTTATACATATTAAAGATGGGGTGGTAGGGGAAGTGGAATATTCAAATGGCTTCAGAAAGAAATCTAAATATTCTTCCTTGAAGCCTTTTTATCCACTTCTCCAAGGCTTCAAGTTACACCAGAGGTGGACCCCATCCTTTATATATATATATATATATATATATATATATATATATATATATATATATATATATATATATATATATATATATATACCTGGAGTTTACATGGAGAGAGTTCCAGGGGTCAATGCCCTGTGGCCCGGTCTGTGACCAGGCCTCATGTTGGATCAAATATAACGATATGTTCTTTGGCGTTTTCTTGGGGGCGTGGTTGAAATGATAAGTCTTCGGAGGCTTCTTACTTTATTTGTAATAAAGGTGCGAGTATCAGGCTGTGTGTCTGTGGCCATGGCCCGGCGGGCCATGCGCCTTGTGAGGGAGAGAGGAGTTAGCCCTGTTGACTGACTAAAGTTTGGGCGCCAAGTGAGGGAGAGGCAGAGGTGAGGCAGACTCACATGGGTATGCCTACAGGCTTGCCCTCTGGCGGAAACTATGGGAACTAGCATGGCACGAAATATGAACTTAGCTGGCAGACAGCATGGCTGTCTATGCAGACAGTCAGGCTGTCTATGCAGACAGTCACGCTGTCTACATTGCTCGGTCACGCACCCATGGTCGTCCCGACCATGAATGGCAGTAAAAAAAACTCGTTCTCTCTCTCTCGCAAGAACAGGTCACAGAACACGAAAGAAAAATACATATATACATAAACATATGGACATAGGAAAAAAAACTTCCTCCAGATTGGAAAAAAAACCCGGTGTGCTTCGTGGTCTAAGCCAGTGAGCGTCGATGCAGCACTGCAAGCCTTCCTGCGTCTGGATACATACTGCAACACAGGAGACATAGCTGCAGCTGAGCTGTGACGTAACAGGGTACGGTCTCTCTGGGAGGTGAAGCAGTCATCGTAGTAGTCGCTGCAGTGGTCACTCAACCTGGGGCACAACCTGCTGGTGCCCTTGAGTGAGGCGGCGTCAGTAGTCACAACAGGACAGGACTAGCAAGCGACTCAGGAGGACATTCCTCGACTGGTACTGTCGCTGGAGCTTCTGGCGAGTGTGAAGTGAGTCGTGACAGGGACGACTCGGTGAAACATCTGGAGGTCGTAACAGCATACACCTTACTGCAGTGAGTGGGCTAGCAGTCAAAGTGACATCATCTTTGTGCAGGCTGCTCACTGAAGCTGTGACACAAGGCTGACAGTCGCCTGCCAACAGGCTTAACTGCAGCTTGGCGAGTGACATCTCTCGACAGTAGAAGTTACAGCAGAGGGCAGTGTAAGCGTCCCCAGACTGGTCGTCTGCAATAACTGGACTGATGGTCTAGGAGGTGAAGTGAAATGGTCTTGATGGGAGAATCATTGCGGGTACGAATCAGCAAAGGCATCTACGACGCTCGTAACTGATGCCTGGACTGACAAATGTCAGCTGTCAAGCGCGCAGGGCACGGGTCACACACTGGGTGACAAAGTAACACACAGGTGCTACATAGGACACACGAGAAAACTGCACACATACTGCACATGTGGTACAACATAGCTTACAGACGCTTTTCTGTATAAAAATCGTCACTAAGCAATACTCGAACATGTGAGAACACTGAGAGAAATAATGAACACTCGACTTATATCTTCTCTCAAACTTCTCGACAATAATGAAAATAAAATGATCACTGTGAAACTACAGCAATCGGGACATCATATGGGTGATGTCGGGCGTGACGTCGTATGATGTCATGGAGTGACATCAGGCAACATCGTGGGTGATGTCCTGGAGTCAGGCAGCATCGTGGTGACGTCAGTGGAGTCAGGCAGCATCGTTACGTCATGGGTTGATGCGGCAGCAGACCACAGCACATGGCTTGCTGATCCACGTGGCTTGTAGATCCACGTGGCTTGTAGATCCACATGGCTTGTAGATCCACGTGGCTTGGTGATCACCCCACATGGCTTGCTGATCCACGTGGCTTGCTGATCCATGTGGCTTGCTGATCCACGTGGCTTCGAGTGGCCTCGGACACTCGGATGCACAGCTCTGGCAAGAATTCACAAGGAAATTCACAGAAAACAGCAGAGAGGGAGTGAGTGCAGTGAGTGGAGTGTGTGGCGTACACTAGGGCGGGTGTGTATGGTGAGAGACAGGGCCGCGGGCCTACCTCCCTCACCCACAACACACGAGACACGCTCACACTGGGAAATCACAACAAACTCACCTCTGAAGTGCTGAAATAGTTGTGCTGAGCTGAACAACAACAGCAGAACATGCTGGCAAGGCTGAGCACGTGACTGAGAAACAACATGGGATGCTGTGGTGTGAAGTCAGTGACGCCATTTCTCGGAGAATTCAATAAATTTCGGCCTGAATCCTGCTTGTACCTGTGTCTGGATGCTGAGATTTGCAGACACGACATCAGGATAACTCGCTGAGAGATGGATGCTTCTTGTGTAGGCTGATGAAGAAAAGACAAACTTCATTCCTCTTCCTCCCCTCTCGGGCAAACACAACTGCTGCGAGGCACCGCTGTCACCATTTATAAAGATATGTTCTTTGGCGTTTTCTTGGAGGCGTGGTTGAAAGGATAAGTCTTCGGAGGCTTCTTACTTTATTTGTAATAAAGGTGCGAGTAACAGGCTGGGAGAGAGGAGTTAGCCCTGTTGACTGACTGAAGTTTGGGCGCCAAGTGACAGGCTTGCCCTCTGGCGGAAACTATGGGAACAAGCATGGCACGAAATATGAACTCAGCTGGCAGACAGCATGGCTGTCTATGCAGACAGTCAGGCTGTCTACACAAAGCCTGATCAATCAGGCTGTTACTGCTGGCCACACGCAGTCTAACGTACGAATCACAGCCTGGCTGGTCAGGCACTGACTTTAGGTGCCTGTCCAGTGCCTGCTTGAAGGGGGATTACCAGGGGTCTATTGGTAATCCCCCTGTATGCTGGGAGGCAGTTGAACAGTCTTGGGCGCTGACACTTATTGTGTTGTCTCTCAACGTGCTAGTGGCACCCCTGCTTTTCATTGGGGGATGTTACATCGCCTGCCGAGTCTTTGCTTTCGTAGGGAGTGACACTCGTGTGCAAGTTTGGTACTAATCCTCTAGGATTTTCCAAGTATATAATAATGTACTCTCCCGCCTCGTTCCGGGAGTACAGGTTTAGGAACTTCAACCATTCCCAGTAATTGAGGTGGTTTATTGCAGTTATGCGTGCCGTGAAGGTTCTGTGTACATTTTCTAGCTCAGCAATTTCACCTGCCTTGAAAGGTGCAGTTAGTGTGCAGCAATATACTGCTGGCCACACACAGTCTAACGTACGAACCACAGCCTGGCTGGTCAGGCACTGACTTTAGGTGCCTGTCCAGTGCCTGCTTGAAGGGGGATTACCAGGGGTCTATTGGTAATCCCCCTTATGTATGCTGGGAGGCAGTTGAACAGTCTTGGGCCGCTGACACTTATTGTGTTGTCTCTCAACGTGCTAGTGGCACCCCTGCTTTTCATTGGGGGATGTTACATCGCCTGCCGAGTCTTTTGCTTTCGTAGGGAGTGACACTCGTGTGCAAGTTTGGTACTAATCCCTCTAGGATTTTCCAAGTATATATAATAATGTATCTCTCCCGCCTGCGTTCCGGGGAGTACAGGTTTAGGAACTTCAACCATTCCCAGTAATTGAGGTGGTTTATTGCAGTTATGCGTGCCGTGAAGGTTCTGTGTACATTTTCTAGCTCAGCAATTTCACCTGCCTTGAAAGGTGCAGTTAGTGTGCAGCAATATTCCAGCCGAGATAGAACAAGCGACCTGAAAAGTGTCAACATTGGCTTGGCATCCCTGGTTTTGAAAGTTCTCATTATTCATTCTGTCATTTTTCTGGCAGATGCGATTGCTACAGTGTTATGGTCCTTGAAGGTGATATCCTCTGTCATGATCACTCCCAGGTCTTTCACACTAGTTTTTCGCTCTATTGTGTGGTTGGAATTTGTTTTATACTCCGATGAGATTTTAATTTCCTTACGTTTTCCATATCGGAGTAATTGAAATTTCTCATCATTGAACTTCATATTGTTTTCTGCAGCCCATTTATATAGATGGGTCCACCTCTTCCTCTACCACCCCATCTTTGCATTGTGTATAAACTTTATTTCACGACTAAATACATTGACAAAATACATTGACAAGAATACAATAGGGAGTAAAAACAACATAGATAACTCAGAGCTACATGTCAAATACTTTGTCCAGCTCCCCGGCAGTGGGCTGCATGCCCAGAATGCTGCAGGCATTTCCCCTCTGGATCGCAACACTGAGTCTCTGAAAGAGGAAGCAGGTTGCCCTGTGGTCCTTGGTTTCTATGATGACTTTTTCACCCAACTCTTTGAGAAACTTTAGAGCACACTTGCCCCATGCTCCAAGGGTCTCCGACCCTATTGGGATGAAGTTATAGCAAGGGGAAAGGCCTTCATATTTGCGAGTCTTCTCGGTCTCCCTGTGGCTGGCAGCTCCACCCCCTTTGGCTACAGAGTATGGCAAGTTGGTGTCTGCCATTGTGGCTGACATTGGGGTTCCAGTTGAGCTGGGCAACGGGCTGTGGCGAGGCTTCTCTTTATGACGTCATTAACCTCCTCATGTCTAGCATACTTCCCTTCTGATGTGTGACACACGAGACCATGAAGTCCGAATTGATCAGCTGTCGTCCTGCCGCAAATACACCTATGTTCGGTGAGTATGGGGGCGGCTAGGCAAAGCGCAACACTAATCCGAATGGCCTATGGGTCGAGTCGAGTCCCCAGAGAGGAATTGGGAACAGCTAGAAGGAAATCTCCTGAGTGTTGTGCCTTCACCGCTAGGAGACGAGCTTTGTCCTTTCCTGAAGCGTTGGTGAGCATTGTGTTGGCAATTTTTTCCATGATTGGTTTTTCTCAGTGGGACTGTTTGTGCTCGTTGGGAGGAGCTGGTCTACTGGAGGAGTCTGCAAGGGTGTCCCACCGCTTGGCTGCTTCAATGAACCTGGGGTCTTGAGCTCCCACCACACCTCTCAAACGTTCAGGGACAATCTTCTTGACTAATCCACAGGAAGCCAAACACGATGACAGAAATGCAGGTAAAGCTACCTGCGTTGCTTTGCGCACCCCTATACCTCCCAGTCGCACTGAGAGGGTTGCCTGCTCCCATTGCTGATCCTCTAGTGACAGATTCAGTGCCTTCTTAAGGTGTGTGTCATACTCGTCAAGTGTTGGGTTGTCAAAAGAGGGTGCGCACCTCAAGAAGTAAGTGAGTCTTGGCATAGTAAGACACCTTGTGAGGAGATACAGGGCATCATGGGCATCAAGATCACTTATTCTCTCCTCCATTCTTTTCAGGTCATTCACTTTGTCCTTGAGGACCGTGTCGATGGCCTGGTGAACCAGCGGTGCTCCCAAGAGTGGTAGTAGAGACTTCTGGGAGGATTGTTCTCACAGCATTGATGATTTCCTGGTTCGTTGTGATGATTTCACACTTTGAGGGATTGAGGATGAGTCCTAAGGCTTCTCCCTGTGTCTTCACCCGTTGTAGGTCCTCTATCAGGGACTCCCCAGTACCCGCCAGAGTGTCATCATCCAGGTACCAGATGTTGAGCTCGCTGCATAGGCTGGAAGTTAGTTCTCTTACTGCCAAGCAGAAGAGAAGTGGAGCGAGTGGATCACCCTGCTGAACACCCTCAGATGAGGGAATTTCATGTTCCCCAAACAAAAGAGTTGAGGGTTTGCTGTAGCCAGCTGAAATGAAGGGAAAGAGACTGGAGAACCGATCCCGAACTGCTGGCAAGACCACATCTCTATTAACCATATTAAAGGCATTTCTAAAGTCAAGTTTGACTACGGCTTTGTCTTCTGGTAGGTCCCTGATATAGACCCTTGCCGCATGAGCTGCGGCTTCACTGCCTTGAGAGACCCCAAAGCCCAGTTGGTGTGGCTGGAGTAAACTGGCAGCTTCTAGGCGAATGTTTCTTACTGATGCTTTGGCAACGAGACGGCGAAGGGTGTTACCAACAGCAATGGGTCTGATTTCCCCATCCTTCTTCTTCAAAGCGCATAATGAGGCTCCAAAAAAGAAAGGTTTAATTTCTTCTGGGATTCGCCCTGCCAGGCAGTTGTTGACAAAAGTTGTTAATTCGGTGAAGAGAATTGATGCAGATGCTCCGAGTACTGGATTTACCATCTCTTTGAGGTGTTGTGGTCGAATTCCAGTGTAGCCTCCTGCTGATCCTGCTGGAAATGACACTATCACCTTATAGACTTCTGATTCTGGCAAAATTAATTGTTCAGTGATGGGGTCTCCTTCAGGGTTGTTGTTGATGGCTGTGGTGTCCCTTGTCGGATGCTTGTCTCTTAGTGCTTGAACTGTGGTCTCATCATTGGGAGCTACAGTGTCGTTACTTGTAATTATTCTGAGATATATATATATATATATATATATATATATATATATATATATATATATATATATATATATATATATATATATATTTATTACACATCGGCCGATTCCCACCAAGGCAGGGTGGCCCGAAAAAGAAAAACTTTCATCATCATTCACTCCATCACTGTCTTGCCAGAGGGGTGCTTTACACTACAATTATAAAACTGCAACATTAACACCCCTCATTCAGAGTGCAGACACTGTACTTCCCATCTCCAGGACTCAAGTGCGGCCTGCCAGTTTCCCTGAATCCCTTCATAAATGTTACTTTGCTCACACTCCAACAGCACGTCAATATTAAAAACCATTTGTCTCCATTCACTCCTATCAAATACGCTCACACATGCTTGCTGGAAGTCCAAGCCCCTCGCACACAAAACTTCCTTTACCCCCTCCCTCCAACCTTTCCTAGGCCGACCCCTACCCCGCCTTCCCTCCACTACAGATTTATACACTCTCGAAGTTATTCTATCTTCTTCCATTCTCTCTACATGTCCGAATCACCTCAACAACCCCTCCGCAGCTCTCTGGATAATAGTTTTGGTAATCCCGCACCTCCTCCTAATTTCCAAACTCCGAATTCTCTGCATTATATTCACACCACACATTGACCTCAGACATGACATCTACACTGCCTCCAGCCTTCTCCTTGTTGCAACATTCATCACCCATGCTTCACACCCATATAAGAGTGTTGGTATAACTATACTCTCATACATTCCCTTCTTTACTTCCATGGACAAAGTTCTTTGTCTCCACAGACTCCGAAGTGCTCCACTCACCCTTTTTCCCTCATCAATTTTATGATTTACCTCATCCTTCATAGACCCATCTGCTGACATGTCCACTCCCAAATATCTGAATACATTCACCTCCTCCATACTCTCTCCCTCCAATCTGATATCCAATCTTTCGTCACCTAATCTTTTTGTTATCTTCATCACCTTACTCTTTCCTATATTCACTTTCAATTTTCTTCTTTTACACACCCTACCAAATTCATCCACCAACCTCTGCAACTTCTCTTCAGAATCTCCCAAAAGCACAGTGTCATCAGCAAAAAGCAACTGTGACAACTCCCACTTTGTATTTAATTCTTTATCTTTTAACCCCACACCTCTTGCCAAGACCCTCGCATTCACTTCTCTTACAACCCCATCTATAAATATATTGAACAACCATGGTGACATCACACATCCTTGTCTAAGGCCCATTTTTACTGGGAAATAGTCCCCTTCCCTCCTACACACTCTAACTTGAGCCTCACTATCCTCATAAAAACTCTTCACTGGTTTCAGTAACCTACCTCCTATTCCATACACCTGCAACATCTGCCACATTGCCCCCCTATCCACCCTATCATACGCCTTTTCCAAATCCATAAATGCCACGAAAACCTCTTTACCCTTATCCAAATACTGTTCACCTATATGTTTCACTGTAAACACTTGGTCTACACACCCCCTACCTTTCCTAAAGCCCCCTTGTTCATCTGCTATCCTGCTTTCTGTCTTACTCTTAATTCTTTCAATAATAACTCTACCATACACTTTACCAGATACACTCAACAGACTTATCCCCCTATAATTTTTGCACTCTCTTTTGTCCCCTTTTCCTTTATACAAAGGAACAATACACGCTCTCTGCCAATCCCTAGGTACCTTACCCTCTTCCATACATTTATTAAATAATAGCACTAACCACTCCAAAACTATATCCCCACCCGCTTTTAACATTTCTATCTTTATCCCATCAATCCCAGCTGCCTTACCCCCTTTCATTCTACCCACTGCCTCACGAACTTCCCCCACACTCACAACTGGCTCTTCCACACTCCTACAAGATGTTATTCCTCCTTGCCCTATACACGAAATCACAGCTTCCCTGTCTTCATCAACATTTAACAACTCATCAAAATATTCCCTCCATCTTCCCGATACCTCTAACTCTCCATTTAATAACTCTCCTCTCCTAATTTTAACTGTCAAATCCATTTGTTCCCTAGGCTTCCTCAACTTATTAATCTCACTCCAAAACTTTTTCTTATTTTCAACAAAATTTGTTGATAACATCTCACCCACTCTCTCATTTGCTCTCTTTTTACATTGCTTCACCACTCTCTTAACCTCTCTTTTTCTCTCCATATACTCTTCCCTCCTTGCATCACTTCTACTTTGTAAAAACCTCTCATATGCTAACTTTTTCTCCCTTACTACTCTCTTTACATCATCATTCCACCAATCGCCACTACATTCTTTAACCTACTCCATACATCTTCGACCCCATTGCCTACACTCTCACTAGCCCATCTATCCTCCAATAGTTGTTTATATCTTACCCTAACTGTCTCCTCTTTTAGTTTATAAACCTTCACCTCTCTCTTACTTACTGCTTCTATTTTCCTTGTATCCCATCTACCTTTTACTCCCACTGTAGCTATAACTAAAAAGTGATCTGATATATCTGTGGCCCCTCTATAAACATGTACATCCTGAAGTCTACTCAATAGTCTTTTATCTATCAATACATAGTCCAACAAACTACTGTCATTACGCCCTACATCATATCTTGTATACTTATTTATCCTCTTTTTCTTAAAATATGTATTACCTATAACTAAACCCCTTTCTATACAAAGTTCAATCAAAGGGCTCCCATTATCATTTACACCTGGCACCCCAAACTTACCTACCACACCCTCTATACATGTTTCTCCTACTTTAGCATTTAGGTCCCCTACCACAATTACTCTCTCATTTGGTTCAAAAGTTCCTATACATTCGCTTAATCTCTCTCTCTCCTCTACACTCCTCTCTTCTCCAGGTGCATACACGCTTATTATGACCCACTTTTCGCATCCGACCCTTATTTTAATCCACATAATCCTTGAATTTACACATTTATATTCCCTCTTCTCCTTCCATAACTGATCCTTCAACATTATTGCTACCCCTTCCTTAGCTCTAACTCTCTCAGATACTCCTGACTTAATCCCATTTATTTCTCCCCACTGAAACTCGCCTACCCCCTTCAGCTTTGTTTCGCTTAGGGCCAGGACATCCAACTTCTTTTCATTCATAACATCGGCAATCATCTCTTTCTTATCATCCGCCCTACATCCACGCACATTCAAACATCCCAGTTTTATAAAGTTTTTCTTCTTCTCTTTTTTAGTAAATGTGTACAGGAGAAGGGGTTACTAGCCCATTGCTCCGGGCATTTTAGTCGCCTCATACGACACGCATGGCTTACGGAGGAAAGATTCTTTTCCACTTCCCCATGGACAATAGAGAAAATAAAAAGAACAAGAGCTATTAAGAAAAAGAAGAAAAACCTAGATGTGTGTATGTATATATATGCATGTGCATGCCTGTGTAGTGTGACCTAAAGTGTAAGTAGAAGTAGCTAGATATACCTGTTATCCAGCGTGTTTATGAGACAGAAAAAAGACACCAGCAATCCTACCATCATCTAAAACAGTTTCAGGTTTCTGTTTCACAGTCACCTGGCAGGACGGTAGTAGCTCCCTGGGTGGTTGCTGTCTACCAACCTACTACCTTGTAGTATATATATATATATATATATATATATATATATATATATATATACGTATATGTACCACATTCCTCTTGCAAGAGAAGCGGCAGGAAGCCATAAGGGCGACGTCTCGTCCCTCATAAACTGAAGGGAGGAATGTTTTTTTGTAAGTGTAGTATATGACGGGAAAATATTTATAGCATATCCCAGGAAAACTATTTATAGCAGTGATCCTTAGTGACTAGTGTTAACAGTGTTTACATAACGTAAGCTTTAGTTAACACAGGCTTTGTTAACACAGGCTTTAATTAACACAAGATTTAGTTAACTGCTTCAATTATGCAATATGCAAAGGAAAATATTTTGAACGAAGGCTACGTTGACTTACCTGGAGATGTTAATGTGCAGCAATATTCCAGCCTAGAGAGAACAAGTGATTTGACAAGGATAATCATTGGCTTGGCATCTCTTGTTTGAACGTTCTCATTATCCATCCTATCATTTTCTTTGCAGTTGTGATCGTGGCTCTGATGTGATCCTTGAAAGTGAGATCCTCAGACATTACAACTCCCAGGTCCCTCACATTATTTGTCCGCTCTATAAGAACATAAACATAAGAAGGAACACTGCAGCACGCCTACTGGCCCATGCGAGGCAGGTTAAATTCTCCCACCGACTTAAGCCAATACCCTGACCTAGTCAGGTCAGTCAAATTCACTTAAGGGAGGAGCACGGCATCAGACCTAGTAGCACAAGCTAGTCAGGTCCCACTCACACCCACTCATGTATTTATCTAACCTATTTTTAAAACTACACAACGTCTTAGCTTCTATGACTGTACTCGGGAGTTTGTTCCACTCATTCACAACTCTATTACCAAACCAGTACTTTCCTATATCCTTCCTGAATCTGAATTTTTCCAACTTAAAGCCATTGCTGCGAGTCCTGTCTAGGCTAGATATTTTTAGAATGCTATTTACATCCCCTTTATTAATTCCTGTTTTCCATTTATACACCTCAATCATATCTCCCCTAATTCTACGCCTTTCTAGAGAGTGCAGATTCGGGGCCCTCAGTCTATCCTCATAGGGAAGATTTCTGATACATGGAATCAACTTTGTCATCCTCCTTTGAACGTTTTCCAGTGCATTTATATCCATTCTGTAATACGGTGACCAAAACTGTGCAGCATAATCTAAATGAGGCCTAACTAAAGATATATAGAATTGAAGAACATCCTGAGTACTTTTATTATTTATACTTCTTGATATGAAGCCAAGGATTCTGTTAGCTTTATTGCGAACACTTATGCACTGTTGTCTTGGTTTCAGATTACTGCTAACCAGAACTCCTAAATCCTTTTCGCAATCCGTAATATTAAGATCTACATTATTTAGTTTATATGTGGCATGGTTATTTTTCTGTCCAACATTTAGAACTTTGCATTTGTCTATATTAAACTGCACCTGCCACTTCTCCGACCACTGCATCAGTGTATTCAAATCATCCTGGAGTGCTCTAATGTCCTCATTAGAATGAATTGGACGGCCTATTTTGGTGTCATCAGCAAATTTCCTTATGTTGCTATTTATTCCCTCATCTATGTCGTTTATGTAAATTGTGAACAACAGGGGGCCCAACACTGACCCCTGTGGAACACCGCTTGTGACATGCCCTCATTCTGATTTCTCCCCATTTATGCAAACTCTCTGCCGCCTATTTGTCAACCATGCCTCTACCCAGGAAAAAATTTCTCCTCCTATTCCGTGTGCCTTAAGTTTCTTCAGTAGCCTCTGATGTAGTACTCTATCAAAAGCCTTACTGAAGTCCATGTACACAACATCGGTGGCCTGGTGGCTAAAGCTCTCGCTTCACACACGGAGGGCCCGGGTTCGATTCCCAGAGGGTGGAAACATTTCGATGCGTTTTCTTACACCTGTTGTCCTGTTCACCTAGCAGCAAATAGGTACCTGGGTGTTAGTCGACTGGTGTGGGTCGCATCCTGGGGGACAAGATTGAGGACCCCAATGGAAATAATAAGACAAACAGTCCTCGATGACGCAGACTTTCTTGGGTTATCCTGGGTGGCTAACCCTCCGGGGTTAAAAATCCGACCGAAATCTTATCTTTCAATATCATGGTCTACCTCCTGAAATACCTTAGTGAAAAAAGTTAGCAAATTCGTAAGACATGAACGCCCCTTAGTAAAACCGTGCTGAGATTCATTAATCAATTTATGCCTTTCAAGATGGCTACGAATTGCCTGGCCAATTGTTGATTCCATAATTTTCCCACCATGGAGGAAAGGCTTATTGGTCTATAGATCAAGCTAAGGACCTGTCACCTGTCTTGTAAATAGGTATTACATTTGTCATTTTCCACTTGTCTGGCACTATGCCAGTTTGTAGTGATATATTGAAAAGATTAGCCAACGGTATGCTAAGTTCCTCTTTACATTCCTTTAAAACCCTTGCAAACAGTTCATCAGGGCCTGGGGATTTGTTAGGTTTTAATTTCTCTATTTGTCTGAGAACCATGTCACTAGTTACCCCAATAGTGCATAGTTTATTATCGTCCTGTTCTACATAATTTATTATTTCTGGAATTTCGCTAGTATCTTCCTGAGTAAAAACTAAGAGGAAGTAAGTGTTGAAAAGTTCACACATTTCCTTATCTGACCTGAGTTACTCTTAAGTGGGCCTATCTTGTCCCTAATCTTACTTCTGTATGATCAGAGTTTGTAGTATACTCAGTTCTAGTTATTATCTCCTCCAGTTTTCCGTAACGGAGTAGTTAAAATCTGTCTTCATTGAACATCGTATTGTTTTCCGTTGTGCATTGGAAAACTTTGTTTATGTATTCTTGGTGGGTAACCATGTCCTCAATAGATGACAGTCTCATGTAGATCCTAGTATAGTCTGCAAAGGATGACACGGTGCTGTGGATTACATCTCTGTCAATGTCTGATATGAGGATGAAGAACAGGATGGGGACGAGTACTGTGCCTTGTGGAACAGAGCTTTTCACTATTACAGAAAAAAGTACAGTGGTTGGAACTCAGTCTTCAGATGACTTTTCGACCGTCCTGTAATATAATGAAATCACGGCTCGATAACAATACAGGAAGGACCATAAAGGCATCTAAAATTTCGTCTACATTTTCTGGGAGATGATTGTGGAGGTTGTGATACCTGCCCCTCCTTTCTCCCTGGTGTATTGGAGATAGGTATCAGCCAAGGTAGATGCACATATGTAGTCCCACATTATCTGCTTGCCATCTGTCCAAGCTTGAAGGGTGATACCATCTGCATGCTTTTGGCAGCCATCAGATCTGCATAGTTGGGGTGGCTCCCTTATTGCTGGGCATCCGGCTGTTGTGAGGCTTTTCTTGATAATGTTTTTAACTTCTTCATGCCTTGCAATCTTTCCCTCAGATTTACGGCACACACGACCATGGTACCCGAATCGGTCTGCTGCTTCACTGCCGCAAATTCACCTATGTTCGGCGAGAATAGGTGTGGCAAGTCGAAGGGCAACACCAATGCGGATGGTCTGTGGGTCGAGGCATGTGCCAAGGTTGGAGTTGGGAACAGCCAACAGAAAGTCCCCTGCATGAGGAGCTCTCACTGCCAAGAACATAAGAACATAAGAAAGAAAAAACATTGCAGCAGGCCTACTGGCCCATGCGAGGCAGGTCCAAGTCTCCAACAGGCTTAAGCCAATGCCCCGACCCAGCCAGGTCAGGTTACATTCACTTAAGGAAGGAGCACGGCATCTGACCTAGTAGCACAAGCTAGTCAGGACCAACTCACACCCAACTGCACCCACTCATATAATTATCTAGCCGACCACCTGGAGCTAGTCTCCAGGTAGTCAGGTCACTACCACTTAAGGAATTAGTACGGCAACTGACCTGGTAGTACAAGCTAGTCAGGTCCAAACTCACACCCACCCACACCCACTCATGTATTTATCTAACCTATTTTTAAAACTACACAACGTCTTAGCATCTATGACGGTACTCGGGAGTTTGTTCCACTCATCCACAACTCTATTACTACCGAGAACTCCTAAATCCTTCTCGCAATCACAAGTAATAAGATCTACATTATTCAGTTTATATGTGGCATGGTTTTTGTCCTGCCCAACATTTAGAACTTTGCATTTGTTTACATTAAACTGCATCTGCCACTTCTCCGACCACTGCATCAGTCTATTCAAATCATCCTGGAGTGCTCTAATGTCCTCATTTGAATGAATTGGACTGCCTATTTTAGTGTCATCAGCAAATTTACTTATGTTGCTATTTATTCCCTCATCTATGTCGTTTATGTAAATTGTAAACAACAGGGGCCCCAAAACTGACCCCTGTGGAACACCGCTGAGACGTGCTCCCATTCTGATTTCTCCCCATTTATGCAAACTCTCTGCCGCCTATTTGTCAACCATGCCTCTACCCAGGAAAAAAATTCTCCTCCTATTCCGTGTGCCTTAAGTTTCCTCAGTAGCCTCTGATGTGGAACTTTATCGAAAGCCTTACTGACGTCCATATACACAAAATCATATTCATTACCATGATCTACCTCCTCAAACACCTTAGTGAAAAAGTTAGTAAATTCGTAAGACAGGAACGCCCCTTTGTAAAACCGTGTTGAGATTCATTAATCAATTTATGCTTTTCAAGATGGGCAGACTCAAGCACTTGGTAAGAAGATAAATGGCATCATGGGTGTCAAGATTGTATATTCGTTGTTCCATTCTCCTCAACTTTTCCAGTTTCTTCCTGAGAATTGTGTCAATGGCATCACTTCCCAGAGGCACTCCAAGCAAGTCCTTATTGGTGTAGGCAATGACTGATGCTCCTGGTAGTTTTGATCTCACTGCGTCTATCACTTGATGATTGACTGAGATGATTTTATATTTGGATGAATTCAGGATGAGAACCATTTCCTGTCCCGGTGTCATCACCTGTGTAAGATCATCTAGAAGGGACTCCTTTGTACCTGCCAGTGTGCCATCATCCAGGAACCAGATGTTTAGATCACTGGTCAGTTTGACTGATTTCCCTAACCACTATACAGAAGAGAAATGGTGCGAGAGGATCACCTTGCTGGACACACTCTGATGATGTAATTTCATGCTCTCCAAACAGGAGCATTGATTCCTTGCTATATCCAGCTGAAACAAAAGGGATGAGACCAGGGAATGTTCTTGTACAGCTGTTAATACCACGTCTCTTTTCAGGAGATTAAATGCATTCTTGAAATCATTGCATTGTCTTCAGGCAGGTTGTTGAGATACACCCTTGTGGCATGAACCGCTGCTTCACTTCCTTGAGAGACCCTAAAGCCCAGCTGGTTTGAATATCAAAATGGTATACAATACCGACAGGTTGGTACATAAGACACATAGACAACAGTTAGGCAACTAACTTTTACCTATATGTCTTACCTACCAGCTGGTTTGGTTGAAGTATCATGGCCGCCTCTGTGTGAATACTTCGGACAGCAACTTTGGAAACGAGGCGGCGAAAAGTGTTGCCCACTGCAATTGGCCTAATTCCTCCATCCTTCTTTTTAAGAGTACAAAGTGATGCACCAAAAAAGAAAGGTTTAATTTCGTCAGGAATCAAACCAGCCAAGGAATTGTTGACGAACCTTGTGATCTCTGAAAGCAGTGTCTCTGCAATCTCCCCGATAACTGGATTGACCATTTCCTTTAAATGCTGTGGCCTTATTCCAGAGTAACCCCCAGCAGAGCCGAATGGGAATGACATTATTGCTCTGTAAATGTCTGAGTCTTGCACAATCAATGGTTCCACAGTGGGGACAAAAGTGTTGGAACTGTTGGTCCCCTGGTTTCCCTGGCAGGGAGCTTTCCTCTAAGTGCTTCAGCAGTGTCAGCATCCCTGGCGGCAACTGTATCTTCACTGGTGATAATTCTGATTGCCCCCACTGTGTTAACCTATTCAATTTTCTTGCTCATGGACTCTGATTTTCTCGCTGTCAGTGGAGTGAGTGTATTATGCAGAAATCGCGAACAAGCGATACAAGATGCACAACAATAATGGGGGGGAGTTTAATAATCAATCATCTCCCCCAAGAACCAGTGGAAATAACGGGGGAAGTTTAATAATCATTCATCTCCCCCAAGAACCAGTGGAAATAACGGGGAGTTAATAATCATTCATCTCCCAAGAACCAGTAAATAACGGGGGAGTTTAATAATCATTCATCTCCACTAAGAACCAGTGAAATAAGGGAGTTACATAACATTACTCCCCAAGAACCAGGAAATAGGGGAGTTTAATAATCATTCATCTCCACTAAGAACCAGTGGAAATAACGGGAGGAGTTTAATAATCATTCATCTCCCCCAAGAACCAGTGGAAATAACGGGGGGAGTTTAATAATCATTCATCTCCACTAAGAACCAGTGGAAATAACGGGAGGAGTTTAATAATCATTCATCTCCACTAAGAACCAGTGGAAATAAGTCACTTTGATTGTTTTGGAGTTTCCTGGGTAATTTACACATATGTCACTCCATATGAAAATTGTACTGATGTGTACTTGTACACAAATAGGCTTACTTACTTACCAGTTTGTTTTATATAAATCAAACTTGAATGTGCAACAAATAATCAATTACCGTTATAGATTTCCTGATCATTATGATTATCAAATTGTATTACCTGGAGTTTACCTGGAGAGAGTTCCAGGGGTCAACGCCCCGGGCCCGGTCTGTGACCAGGCCTCATGTTTTTTGTGTCTGATGAAGAAACATATATATATATATATATATATATATATATATATATATATATATATATATATATTAAAACACTGCACTAGCAAGAACTCGAATCCATGTTGTACTGGCCCGCCTCATGGTGAGCCAGAACTACATGACGCCTTTAACCACACGAACATGGGTTCGAGTCCTTGGCTAGTACAGTGTTGTTATTGATCAATACCACTCGTTCGAGGTTACAATAATATACATATATATATATATATATATATATGTCGTGTGGGTACTTGGGAGAATAATACTGGTTGTAGTGAAACACACTAGTGGCTGGTAACGTAGATATATTGAGTAAGTGAGGAGAACCCAGCCGTACCTGCTCCGTCGTCTAGGCCTACCCTCGTGAAAATGAGCGAGATGTCTCTCTCTGAGCGCACACATGCGCAGGATTCATGACGTCATAGGTAGCTATGCTAGGGATCTTAAATATATATATATAGCTGGTACTACACACTACTACACAAGTATATGCATATGGTACATAAGACATATATATGATATATATATATATATATATATATATATATATATATATATATATATATATATATATATATATATATATATATATATATATAGGATGGGGTCCACCTCTGGTGTAGATTGTGGGACCCATAGCCTCGGAGAAGTGGATAAAAGGCTTCAAGGAAGAATATTTAGATTTCTTTCTGAAGCCATTTGAATATTCCACTTCCCCTACCACCCATCTTTTGAATATATGTAAAATTTATTTCAAGACAAAATACATTGACAAGAATACAATAGGGAGTAAAACAACATAGATAACAACTCACAGCTACATGTCAAATACTTCGTCCAGCTCCCTGGCAGTGGGCCGCGTGCCCAGAATGCTGCAGGCATTTCCCCTCTGGATCGCAACACTGAGTCTCTGAAAAGGAAGCTGGTCACCCTGTGGTCCTTGGTTTCTATGATGAGTTTTCACCCAGCTCTTTGAGAAACTTTAGAGCACACTTGCCCTATGCTCCATGGATCTCCGACCCTATTGGGATGAAGTTATAGCAAGGGGAAAGGCCTTCATATCTGCGAGTCTTCTGGGTCTCCCTGTGGCTGGCAGCTCCACCTCCTTCGGGTACGGAGTATGGCAGTAGATGTCTGCCATTGTGGCAGCACAGGTGTAGTCCCAAGCAATCTGCTTACCATCCTTCCAGGGTAGCATAGTGGCTCCATCAGGATGCTTTGACTTCCATCAGACCTCTGCACTTGAGGTTCCCGTTGAGCTGGGCAACGGGCTGTGGCGAGGCTTCTCTTATGATGTCATTGACCTCCTCATGTCTAGCATACTTCCCTTCTGATGTGTGACACACTAGACCATGAAGTCCGAATTGATCAGCCGTCGCCCTGCCGAAAATACACCTATGTTCGGGGAGTATGGGGGCTAGGCGAAGAGCAACACCAATCCGAATGGCCTGTGGGTCGAGTCGAGTCCCTAGAGAGGAATTGGGAACAGCTAGAAGGAAATCTCCTGAGTGTGGTGCCTTCACCGCTAGAAGATGAGCTTGTCCTTACCTGAAGCGTTGGTGAGCATTGTGTTGGCAATTTTTTCCATGATCGGTTTGTCCCAGTGGGACTGTTTGTGCTCTTTGGGAGGAGCTGGTCTACTGGAGGAGTCTGCCAGGATGTCCCACCACACGGCTGCTTCAATGAACCTGAGGTCTTGAGCTCCCACCACACCTCTCAAACGTTCAGGGACAATCTTCTTGATTAATCCACAGGAGGCCAAACACGATGACAGAAATGCAGGTAAAGGTACCTGCCTTGCTTTGCGCACCCCTATACCTCCCAGTCGCACTGGGAGGGTTGCCTGCTCCCATTGCCGATCCTCTAGTGACAGATTCAGTGCATTCTTAAAGGTTGATCTCAGGTGTGCGTCATACTCGTCAAGTGTTGGGTTTTCAAAAGAGGGTGTGCACCTCAAGAAGTAAGTGAGTCTTGGCATAGTAAGACACCATGTGAGGAGATACAGGGCATCATGGGCATCAAGATCACTTATTCTCTCCTCCATTCTTTTCAGGTCATTCACTTTGTCCTTGAGGACAGTGTCGATGGCGTGGTGACCCAGCGGTGCTCCCAGGAGTGGTAGTAGTGACTTCTGGGAGGATTGTTTGCACCACATTGATTATTTTGGTTTGTTGTGATGATTTCACACTTTGAGGGATTGAGGATGAGTCCTAAGGCTTCTCCCTGTGTCTTCACCCGTTGTAGGTCCTCTAACAGGGACTCCCAGTACCCGCCAGAGTGCCATCATCCAGGTACCAGATGTTGAGCTCGCTGCGTAGGCTGGAAGTTAGTTCTCTTACTGCCAAACAGAAGAAGTGGAGCAGGTGGATCACCCTGCTGAACACCCTCAGATGAGGGAATTTCATGTTTCCCAGAAAAAGAGTCAAGGGTTTGCTGTAGCCAGCTGAAATGAAGGGAAAGAGACTGGGGAACCGATCCCGAACGGCTGGCAAGACCACATCTCTCTTCACCATATTAAAGGCATTTCTAAAGTCAAATTTGACTATGGCCTTGTCTTCTGGTAGGTCCCTGATGTAGACCCTTGCCGCATGAGCTGCGGCTTCACTGCCTTCAGAGACCCCAAAGCCCAGTTGGTGTGGCTGGAGTAAACTGGCAGCTTCTAGGCGAATGTTTCTTACTGCTGCTTTGGCAACTAGACGGCGAAGGGTGTTACCAACAGCAATGGGTCTGATTCCCCCATCCTTCTTCTTCAAAGCGCATAATGAGGCTCCAAAAGAAAGGTTTAATTTCTTCTGGGATTCGCCCAGCCAGGCAGTTGTTGACAAAGTTATTAATTCGGTGAGGAGAATGATGCAGATGCTCCGAGTACTGGATTTACCATCTCTTTGAGGTGTTGTGGTCGAATTCCAGTGTAACCTCCTGCTGATCCTGCTGGAAATGACACTATCTATATGGACTTGATTCTGGCAATTAATTGTTCAGTGATGGGTCCCTTCAGGGTTGTTGTTGATTGTTATATATTTTTTTTTATTTTTTATTAACATCGGCCGATTCCCACCAAGGCAGGGTGGCCCGAAAAGAAAACTTTCATCATCATTCACTCCATCACTGTCTTGCCAGAGGGTGCTTTACTACAGTTATAAATCTGCAACATTAACACCTCTCCTTCAGAGTGCGACACTGTACTTCCCATCTCCAGGACTCAAGTCCGGCCTGCCGGTTTCCCTGAATCCTTCATAAATGTTACTTTGCTCACACTCCAACAGCACATCAAGTATTAAAACCATTTGTCTCCATTCACTCCTATCAAATACGCTCACACATGCCTGTGGAAGTCCAAGCCCCTCACACACAAAACTTCCTTTACCCCCTCCCTCCAACTTTTACTAGGCCGACCCTACCCGCCTTCCCTCCACTACAGATTTATACACTCTCCGAAGTCATCTGTCTCGTTCCATTCTCTCTACATGTCCGAACCACCTCAACAACCCCTCCTCATCTCTCTGGATAATAGTTTTGGTAATCCCGCACCTCCTCTTAATTTCCAAACTCCGAATTCTCTGCATTATATTCACACTACACATTGACCTCAGACATGACATCTCCACTGCCTCCAGCCTTCTCCTCGTTGCAACATTCATCACCCATACTTCACACCCATATAAGAGTGTTGGTATAACTATACTCTCATACATTCCCCTCTTTACTTCCATGGACAAAGTTCTTTGTCTCCACAGACTCAAGTGCTCCACTCACCCTTTTCCCCTCATCAATTCTAGATTCACCTCATCCTTCATAGACCCATCTACTGACATGTCCACTCCCAAATATCTGAATACATTCACCTCCTCCATACTCTCTCCCTCCAATCTGATATCAATCTTTCATCACCTAATCTTTTTGTTATCCCATCACCTTACTCTTTCCTATATTCACTTTCAATTTTCTTCTTTTACACACCTACCAAATTCATCCACCAACGTCTGCAACTTATCTTCAGAGATCTCCCAAAAGCACAGTGTCATCAGCAAAAGCAACTGTGACAACTCCCTCTTTGTATTTGTTCTTTATCTTTTAACCCACACCTCTTGCCAAGACCCTCGCATTCACTTCTCTTACAACCCCATCTATAAATATATTGAACAACCACGGTGACGTCACACATCCTTGTCTAAGGCCCACTTTTACTGGAAATAGTCCCCTTCCGTCCTACACACACTAACCTGAGCCTCACTCTCCTCATAAAAACTCTTCACTGCTTTCAGTAACCTATCCTCCTATTCCATACACCTGCAACATCTGCCACATTGCATCCCTATCACCCTATCATACGCCTTTCCAAATCCATAAATGCCACAAAACCTCTTTACCCTTATCCAAATACTGTTCACCTATATGTTTCACTGTAAACACTTGGTCTACACACCCCCTACGTTTCCTAAAGCCCCTTGTTCATCTGCTATCCTGCTTTCTGTCATACTCTTAATTCTTTCAATAATAACTCTACCATACACTTTACCAGGTACACTCAACAGACTTATTCCCCTATAATTTTGCACTCTCTTTTTGTCCCTTTGCCTTTATACAAAGGAACAATACACGCTCTCTGCCAGTCTAGGTACCTTACCCTCTTCCATACATGTATTAAATAATAGCACTAACCACTCCAAAACTATATCCCCACCTGCTTTTAACATTTCTATCTTTATCCCATCAATCCAGCTGCCTTACCCCCTTTACCTGGGAAATTCCAGGGATCAAGGGGGCCCGGGCTGTGACCAGGCATATATATATATATATATATATATATATATATATATATATATATATATATATATATATATATAAAATATATATATATTATATATATATATTATACGATTATTAACTGAGGAACCTAGTGTGTTGGAGCCACGCAGTGTGTTTGGAGCCACGCAGTGTTTGGAGCAACGCAGTGTGTTGGAGCCACGCAGTGTGTTTGGGACCGCAGTGTGTTGGAGCCACGCAGTGGTCCCTGTTGGCCACGCGGGGGTTGGAGCCACGCAGTGTGTTGGAGCACGCAGTGTGTTAGACCACGCAGTGTGTTGGAGCAAAGCAGTGTGTTGGAGCCACGCAGGGGTTTTGGGCAACGCAGTGTGTTGGAGCCAAAGCAGTGTGTTGGAGCACGCAGTGTGTTGGAGCCACGCAGTGTGTTGGAGCACGCAGTGTGTTGGAGCCACGCAGTGTGTTGGAGTCACGCGGGGTGTTGGAGCCACGCGTGAGTTGGAGCCACGCGTGTGTTGGACAACGCAGGGGTTGGAGCCACGCAGTGTGTTGGAGCACGCAGTGTGTTGGAGCCACGCAGTGTGTTGGAGCCACGCAGTGTTTGGCCACGAGTGTGTTGGAGCACGCGGGGTGTTGGACCACGCAGTGTGTTGGACCACGCAGTGTGTTGGAGCCACGCAGTGTGTTGGAGCCACGCGGTGTGTTGGACACGCAGTGTTGGAGCCACGCAGTGTGTTGGAGCAAAGCGTGGTTGGAGCCACGCAGTGGTTGGGCACGCAGTGTGTTGGAGCCACGCAGTGTTGGAGCCACGCAGTGTGTTGGACCACGCAGTGTGTTGGAGCCACGCAGTGTTTGGAGCCACCAGTGTTTGACCCGCAGTGTTTGGGGCAAAGCGTGGGTTTGGGGCCACGCGGGGTTGGGCCCCGGTTTTGGGCCCCCCGGGGGTTGGACCCCCCCCGTGTGTTGGGGCAAAGCGTGTTGGAGCCACGCAGTGTGTTGGGCACGCAGGTGTTTGGGGCCCGCAGGGGTTGGGCCCAGTGTTTGGGCAAAGCAGTTTTGACCACGCGGGGTTGGGCAAACCGGTGTTGGGACGCAGTTTTGGGGGAAAGCGTGTGTTGGAGCAACGCAGGGGTTGGAGCCACGCAGTGTGTTGGGAAAAGCAGTGTTTGGAGCAACGCAGTGTTGGGGCCCCGGGGGAAAAAATTTCCCCTTTACAAATTTTTAAAGGACACATGACCTTTAACACTAGACACAGATCACCCCCTGGTGCCCCTGTGTCCATCTAACACATGTAAAACTCAAGGGCCATAAAAGGGGACAAAATTTGAATTCATTACCTGTCATTGCCAAAGAAACCCTACCTGTACCCCAATTCAAAACGATGCTAAAAAACCACCTTCACCCAAAGCTAATTGCTCCATATCAACCATTCCCAGCAAAGTAGAATAATCACTTAACGTAAAACCGACTTTAAAGTCAATGTAATTATGAATGAACGAATGAATGAATTAAAACCTTTATGAAAAAACATACTTAGCTAATTTTTCCCCACAATTTTACATTAAAATGACCACGTAAACTTGCAATGCAATTAATTGTTTTAAATTGTTATCTCACTCAATTAGTTGCATTGCTACAATTTTGCTAAAATTTAAATTTGGGATATGTTCAATTTATATTCAAACTTTATAACTTAGATATAATTTCTTATTTTATAAATTATCAAAAATAATTTTTTTATTTTTTATTATTATTTTGCTTTAATTTGTTTAATCTGATTTAATTAATTTTATAATGAAGAAAAAAGTAAAAAAACCTATGTTTAAAAATGCTGCTAAACTATGTTCAAATTTCATGTTTAAATCCCTTCACCTTTACTCATTGTATACTATCTAAAAAAATTCTTACAACTTAGTTTTAATTTAAATTTTTAAGTCTGCCCAAAATGCCCTGCATACTGGGGGCTTTGGCATGTACACCTCATGTAATCTCAATAACCAAATGTAATTCTTTGTATCATGTCCAAATAAAAATATTATATTATTATTATTATTATTATTATTATTATTATTATAAGAATGCGTGAACGTGTTTGATAGGAGCGAATGGAGACAAATTTTTTTTAGGATTTGACGTGCTGTTGGAGGTGAGCAAGGTAACATGAAGGGTTTCCCAGGGAAACCTGCGGGCCCGGGAGATGGGAAGTACAGTGTCTGAAATTTGAAGGAGGGGTGTTAATATTGCAGTTTTATAACTAGTGTAAGTGCACCTCTGGCAAGACAGTGATGGAGTGAATGATGGTGAATTTTTTCTTTTTCGGGTAAAACCCGCCTTGGTGGGAGACGGCCGATGTGTTAATAAAAATAATAATAATCTTTATTTCTACAAGTATTGTTGTTGATTCCTTGTTTTCCAGCCCGGCCGGGTTTTTTCCAGATGGCGACCCGGCCTTGGCTCCCTGTCTTGGGAGTGTCTAAAAACCTATTTTCGCATGGGAGGAGATACAAGAAACCCCCTCATCTTCCCTCTCCAAGTACATGTAATCATTAGTATTAGTCTGCCCGAAATGCACAGGCATGTTAGTGGCTTTCTTTGTGCTCAATAATATTTTATTATACGTAAACTACCTTTTTATATTACACAAAGAAATAAAACTTGATTTTATTCTTGTTTGTAATATGTGTTGGAGTGTTGATTGTAGTTTTATTTGTAATGTTTAAATTTTGTTTGTTGGGGAGTGTTGTGTGGGAGTTGTATAAAAAGCGACCAGCTAGTAGTAAACAAGACCTGGCGTGGGGGCCCCTCACCACCCTCACTCTTATATTTCACTCTTGTTGAGTTCTTATGCATTTTGGAGGTTTAATCACTTGTAATAAGTGGTAAGTGTCTCGACCAGTGCTGGAGACACTTTGTGGTGTGGTTTTTTGGGGGGTAAGTGTCTGGGTTTTATTGTTTTATGTTTGTTTGTTTTCGTCTCTGATGTTCATCTCGTGTTCTAGTTTTCATTATTCGCCGTAAGTTTATGAATATATTTTGTATATTGGTATTTTATGTTAAATACTGAGTTAATGTAT
Source organism: Cherax destructor (assembly GCA_009830355.1). NCBI lineage: Eukaryota > Metazoa > Arthropoda > Malacostraca > Decapoda > Parastacidae > Cherax > Cherax destructor. The sequence goes on along the minus strand of WNWK01019000.1, from coordinate 12,534 downwards.
AACGTTGTTCACGTTACATTTATGTTTTTGTAGACTAATATTTAAAGTTCAATAAATAGATTATTGTATTATATTCACGTTGAATATTGTATTACATTGTTTAGTTAAATTTATAAATGGTTTGTATATTTCCGTTTTAAATAGGTTGTTGTATCACATTGTTCACAAAGACACCAATGGAAAATCACTTTGTCTGACCTTTTTAGTTATTCTGGTGGGTAATTTACACATAATACAATTATGATATTTGTATTATATGTACCTGTAGCTAAATAAACCTACCTATACACACATGCAAGTGTTTTAGCTACTGATGTTGCATATGTGTCTCATTATCAATTTGTCAGTTTTCTGACCTCAGTGGAAATAAGTCACTCGTCTGACTTTTGGGTTATCCTAGGCCCCCTATACATATGCTGCTATGTATGATAATCTTGTAACTGTATTTGTGTATACATGAATAAACTTGCTTATGTATCAACAATTTCCATCTGACAGCAGCATCTTGGGATCTCGATACAGGGAATTGTATGACTGCATAAGCTATAATGACCTACTTCCACTCGTAGCTGCCTATAACTGCTTCACCTCACCCTTCTCAGTGCATATACAGTGGACCCTCAGTTTCATTCACCTCCAAACTCCGAACAATTATGTAAGTGTATTTTGTAAGAGCTTTTTGTAAGTGTATTTTTGGGGTCTGAAACAATAATCTAATTTACATTTGTCCTTATGGGAACAAATTCGTTCGGTACGGCACTTGGGAAAAGCATTCTGGAAAGAATTTTCAACGAAAACCGAGGGTCCACTATATTGTACTTTTTATCAAAATTGATGGATTGATCACATCACCTCCAAGCTGAGGGACTGATTACCTCAAACACCTTCTGATCTTCTACAATTCTTCTCTGTATTGGACTGAAGAAGCCACTGGCTGGCAAAACAGTTCCACAATAAAGAGTCCCAAGTTTTGTACAATTGTCTCATTCATTAATTTGTTGTTTTCCTACATTCTTATGTTTTTGAACTATTTATCAACAATAATAATTATATTTTAATACCATCTCATGAATATTCAGTGGTGATGAGTTATGTAGATTTAACCCAGGATAACCCAGCAGAGTGCATTAGTATGATACACTTTCATTGAGGTTACGACTGGAAAAGAATACACTTGTGATATATATTAACGAGTTACAAAAGCAACAAGTCGATGAGTAAGATACAGGTGATATCTTTAATTTGGAAATGTTTGCCAACCAATTTCTTTATTAATCAAACAGATAGAATAAAGAGGTTGAGGAAGTGCTACTGTTTTTCCACCATCTGTGGTGTTATTCTCTGTTGGATAGATAAAGAAACTGGTTGGCAGAACATCTCCATTGATAGGTATCCAAATGCTGCACACATGTCCAGTTTACCCAAGAATCTTGTAAGCACGCTATACACAAGCACGGCAATAACAATCACTGAACAATTACCAGGGTGAAGAAAAAGAGGTCACCCTGAATGGCCATTGGGGTAGTGGATACAGTGGACCTCACCATTTGAATTCTCCAAACTCCCCTTTTATGTAAGTTTATTATTGTAAGTGCTTTTATAAGTGTATTTTTGGGGGTCTGAAACGGACTAATCTAATTTACATCATTCCTTATGGAAATAAATTCGTTTGGTAACAGCACTTGAACAGCATTCTGGAATGAAGAATGTTCGAAAGTCGGGTCCACTGTAATTTTATTGGTATCAACCTAAAATTGAATTTCAGTGGAGGGTATTGGTATTAGTGGGTAGTAGCTAAATTTGATGGTATTAGAAGTTACTTTAACATCTTTATTATGCACCCCATACCCATCCTGTGGGTGGTAGTCAAGAATCGCATGCACACATGCATGCATAAATAAAAGTGGTAAATCTTTATTTACGGTGAGCAAAGTCAGGGTATTTTCCCAGAATGGTTTGTGATATACCACTGTGTATAATATACTTTAACATTTCGAGCGAGTTGTCTCTGAATTCATTAATTTTATCGGATTCCAGTACATAATGACGCAGGGTGTGACAATTGTCCACCAGGCAAAGTTTACATTTCATTTGGTCTACATCTGGTGGTGGTGATTTAACCTCTCAAAGATACTTGTAACCCAATCGGAGCCAGGCAGTAGTGACATCCAAGAGTCTGCTTATTTTGTTGGATACACCATAGACATGTGGCTCCTCCTGCATGATAGAATGATGATAGATGGTGTCAGTCTCCCTCAGTCTTAAGTCAATAAAGTTCAGTTGAAGTTCTTTCTGTATTATTGTTCTCGGACTGCTAACTGACAACCCAAGATTGTAATTAACTTGCTCTTTGAAGGCATATAACTTTGCCAGTTCATCAGTTTTATCATACTTCTGAAGACCAATGTGAGATGGAATCCACAGAAGGTGCACTTTGACTCCATTGTCTACAATCCTACCATACCTGTGTCTGGCTTCTGACACAAGCGTACCACAATTGATACTTAAGGAGTTAAGAACATTTATAGATGATGAAGAATCAGTTGCAATTAAAGTGTAAACTTTAGATACATGGACACATTTGAGTGCAAGGAGTATGGCAAACAGTTCTGTTTGAAGGGTAGAGGCCCAGTTATTGATGTGGGCTCTAACCTTTATGAGAGCCATCACTCTGTTTGACAACAGTAGCACTACCAGCTTCACTAGTGTATTTGTGAAAATAATCAACATAAATAATTTGTGAAAGTGTGTGCTATGTAACTAAGTCGTCAATACAGCTTAAGGCATCCTGCTTGGCTTCAAGGCGAAGCTTTGGTTGTGGGGAAAGGGAGTGGGGAAGTGCCGCTGTTGCCTTACTTGACATAAATCATGTAGTATCTAGCTCATGCGGAGGTGACAGGAGGTCAGTTTCAGTTTTTATAATCCATCTGGAGGAGTGTTCACCAGTGCTGAGGAAAGTTTGGAGGGCTTATGTGCAAGGGTTTGAATGGGCTTGACTGAGCATATTGATCCCAATGAGGATATTTGCTTCAGTGACACAATTTCTTATGCTTGGGATATCAAATTCTTTCTTCATATTTAAAATTTTGGCAGTATGAGGGCATCTTAGGATGATCCTCATGGTATTGAAATTGGCCTGAAATTGTGTATCAGTATAAGCAAAAATTTTGGTATCATCCCATCACTAGTGTTCACACTATTTCTCATCATTCAACTAAGTAACTTATGAAATGGCTACATTATTTATTATTACCTGTATCATTATTAGTACAGTGGACCCCCGGTGTTCGTCCTGCTCCAAACTCGCCCTTTTATGTAAGTGTATTTTTTTAAATACTTTTGTAAGTGTATTTTTGGGGGTCTAAAAGGACTAGTCTACTTTACATTATTTCTTATGGGAATAAATTAGTTTGGTAATGGCACTTGAACAGCATTCTGGAACGAAAAAATAACAAAAACCGGGGTCCACTGTATTATTATTATTGTTGTTGTTATTATTTTTATTATTATTATTATTATCATTATTAAAAATGGGAACACACATGGATGGAATGGGCGAAAGGGACTACATAGTAGGAACAATCCAGTCTGAGGGCCATAAGGTGGTAATTGCTGTAATGTACAACCCACCACAGAACTGCAGGAGGCCAAGAGAAGAATACGACGAGAGCAACAGAGCAATGGTAGACACACTAGCCGAGGTGGCCAGAAGAGCCCACACAGGGAGAGCAAAGTTGCTAGTTATGGGTGATTTCAATCACAAAGAGATTGATTGGGAAATCCTGGAGCCCCACGGGAGTCCTGAATCATGGAGAGCCAAGATGATGGATGTGGTACTGGAAAACCTCATGCATCAACATGTTATAGACACTACCAGAGAGAGAGGTGAGGATGATCCAGCAAGACTGGACCTAGTTTTCACCTTGAGTAGTTCGGACATCGAGGATATCACGTATGAAAGGCCCCTTGGAGCTAGTGATCATTTCGTTCTGTGTTTTGATTATATAGTTGAGTTACAAGTGGAGAGGGGAGCAGGAATAGGAAGGGAGAAATGAAACTACAAAAGGGGGAACTACACAAGCATGAGGAACTTCCTACAAGACATTCAGTGGGAGAGAGAATTGGCAGGAAAACCAGTAAAAGAAATGATGGAATATGTGACAACCAAATGCAAAGAGGCAGAGGAGAGGTTTGTCCCCAAGGTAAACAGAAGTAATGGGAAGACCAGAACGAGTCCTTGGTTCACCCAAAGGTGTAGGGAGGCAAAAACTAAGTGCACTAGAGAATGGAAAAAGTACAGAAGACAAAGGACCCAGGAAAATAAAGAGATTAGCGGAAGAGCAAGAAACGAATATGCACAGGTAAGAAGGGAGGCTCAGCGACAATACGAAAATGATATAGCATCAAAAGTCAAGTCTGACCCGAAGCTGTTGTATAGCCACATCAGGAGGAAAACAACAGTCAAGGACCAGGTAATCAGGCTGAGGAAGGAAGGTGGGGAGTTCACAAGAAACGACCAAGAGGTATGTGAGGAGCTCAACATGAGATTTAAAGAAGTCTTTATAGAGGAGACAGGAAGGACTCCAGGAATTCAGAATAGGGAGGTATACCAACAAGTGCTGGATGAAATACACACAACCGAGGAGGAAGTGAAGAAGCTGCTATGTGAACTCGATACCTCAAAAGCGGTGGGACCTGACAACATTTATCCGTGGGTCCTTAGAGAGGGAGCAGAGATGTTGAGTGTGCCACTAACAAAAATCTTCAACACTTCCATTGAAACTGGGCAACTACCTGAGGTGTGGAAGATGGCAAATGTAGTCCCAATTTTTAAGAAAGGAGACAGACATGAGGCATTAAATTACAGACCTGTGTCACTGATGTGTATAGTATGCAAAGTCATGGAGAAGATCATCAGGAGGAGAGTGGTAGAGCACCTAGAAAGACACAAGCTTATAAACGACAACCACCACGGTTTCAGGGAAGGAAAATCCTGTGTCACAAACCTACTGGAGTTTTATGACAAGGTAACAGAAGTAAGACACGAGAGAGAGGGGTGGATAGACTGCATTTTCTTGGACTGCAAGAAGGCGTTCGACACAGTTCCTCAAAAGAGGTTAATGCAAAAGCTAGAGGATCAGGCACACGTAACAGGAAAGGCACTGCAATGTATCAGAGAATATCTGAAAGGGAGGCAACAAGAAGTCATGGTACGTGACGAGGTGTCAGAGTGGGCACCTGTGACGAGAGGGGTTCCACAAGGGTCAGTCCTGGGACCAGTACTGTTTTTGGTATATGTGAATGACATAATGGAAGGGATAGACTCAGAAGTGTCCCTGTTTGTAGATGATGTGAAGTTAATGAGAAAAATTAAATCAGTCGAGGAACAGGCAGGACTACAAAGAGACCTGGACAGGCTACAAGCCTGGTCCAGTAACTGGCTCCTTGAATTTAACCCTGCCAAATGTAAAGTCATGAAGATCGGGGAAGGGCAAAGAAGACCGCAGACAGAGTATAGTCTAGGCGGCCAAAGACTGCAAACCTCACTCAAGGAAAAAGATCTTGGGGTGAGTATAATACCGAGCACATCTCCTGAGGCACACATTAATCAGATAACTGCTGCAGCATACGGGCGGCTGGCAAATCTAAGAATAGCGTTCCAATACCTCACTAAGGAATCGTTCAAGACTCTGTACACCATGTATGTCAGGCCCATATTGGAGTATGCAGCACCAGTTTGGAACCCACACCTGGTCAAGCATGTCAAGAAACTAGAGAAAGTGCAAAGGTTTGCAACAAGAGTAGTCCCAGAGCTAAGGGGATTGTCCTATGAAGAAAGGTTAAGGGAAATCGGCCTGACGACACTAGAGGACAGGCGGGTTAGGGGAGACATGATAACGACATATAAAATACTGCGAGGAATAGATAAGGTGGACAGAGACAAGATGTTCCAGAGAGGGGACACAGAAACAAGGGGTCACAATTGGAAGTTGAAGACTCCTATGAGTCAAAGAGATGTTAGGAAGTATTTCTTTAGTCATAGAGTTGTCAGGAAGTGGAATAGCCTAGAAAGTGACGTAGTGGAGGCAGGAACCATACATAGTTTTAAGATGAGGTTTGATAAAGCTCATGGAGCAGGGAGAGAGAGGACCTAGTAGAAGTCAGTGAAGAGGCAGGGCCAGGAGCTATGACTCGACCCCTGCAACCACAAATAGGTGAGTACAGCACTAGAATTTCCATGAATGTCATCCATTGAGGACACTGTAAATCTCCAACCAGATATAAACCAAGTCTTCCAGTGGGCCACAGAAAACACTATGATATTTATTGATGACAAATTTCAGTCACTCCCTTAAGGAAAACTTGAGGATATGAAAGTTAGAGTGGAGTATAAGACAAATTCTAACCTAATTAGAGCAGAAAACTAATGTGAAGGACTGGAGGGATAATATCAGAGAATCTCACCTTCAAGGATCATAACAGTGTCATTGTCACATCTGCAAGGAAAATGATAGGATGGATTCTTGAAAACCTTGAAAATAAAGAATGCCAACCGAATGATGATCCTCTTTAAGTTACTTGTTCTCTCTAGGCTGAAATATTCCAATACATTAACAGCTCCCCTCAGGGCAGAGAATGTAAAGGGAATCTTCAATGCACATACAAGTTCATTTAAGCACCTTAATTACTGTGAACATTTGAAGCCCCTTGATCTGTAATCCTTAAATGCACACAAATCATTCCCTATGAAAGTAAAAGACTTGGCAGACTGTGTGACATACCCCAATGAAGAGCAAGGGGTGTCGTGAAAACAGTAAGTGTCAGGGGCTCATGATTGTTCAACAGCCTCCCATCATACATAAGGGGGATTTCCAATAGACTCCTGGCTGTCTTCAAGAGGGAACTGGATAGATACCTAAAGTCAGTGCCTGACCAGCTGAGCTGTGGTTTATACATTAGATTGTATGCAGCCATTGGTAACAGCCTGATTGATCAGGCTCTGATCCACCATGAAGCTGGTCATGGACTGGGCCACAGGGGCATTAACTTCCAGAACAACCTCCAGGTTGGTAGGTATGGTGTATACAGTAGAGGCTGGAGGAACTGAACATAAACATACATAGTACTCTACAACAGGTCAGTTGCACTATGTGAGGGAGTAACTGCACCACCACTTAAAAATACCCATTTTTTGTGTAGTTTCCAAAGTATGTTCTGCGTCTAAAAACACCTACAGTGGACCCTCGGTTTTCGTCGATAATTCTTTCCAGAAGGCTGTTCGAGTGCTGTTACCGAATGAATTTGTTCCCATAAGGACAATGTAAATTAGATTAAGTCGTTAGACCTCAAAATACACTTATAAAAGCACTTACAAAAATACACTTACATAATTGTTCGAGTTGGGAGCTGTACTAAAACCGAGGGTCCACTGTACAGTGGAACCCCGGTTAACGAACACCCGAAATCGTGCAATTATGTAAGTATAATATTGTAAGTGCTTGTGGAAGTGTATTTTGGGGGTCTGAAATAGACTAACCTAAATGACATTTTTCTTAAGGAAGTACAGTGGCCCCTCGCCATTCGAATTTAATCCGTTCCAGGAGCTTGTTCTTAACGTGAAATGTTCGAAAGGCGATTTAATTTTTCCCATAAGAAATAATGGAAATACAATTAATCCGTTCCAGAAACCCAAAAAATATATAAAAAATATTATATTTTAATAAAATTAAGCTTCTACATAGACAAAAACATTAAATACTACAGTGCTGTACTACTAAAAGTATTAGTAAATAAATGCAAGTCTTTTTACTTACCATTATTGAAGATTGTTGATGGCATATGGAAGAGAGGGAGGAGGAGTGAGGGAGGGAGGGGTTAGTGTTTGGAAGGGGAATCCTTCCAGAAGGACTTCAGGTACCAAAGCCCTATCTGGGGTTACTTCTTTCTTTGTCTTTTAATCCCACTAGGCCAGCTTGGGAGTCACTGGACACTTTAACAAAATAACTGTCCACAGTCCTCTGTTTCTGGCGCCTTTTCAACATGTTCCTGAAGAAGGACATTGTTTGGTCACTGAACATGCTGCTGTTATGGCTTGTTTGAGCTTGTTCAGGGTGGTATTTTCAACAAAACTTTGCAATCTATTCCACATTGTACACATCTCCTTAATCTCTGAAGAAGGCACCTTCTTCAGCCCTCTTCCTCCTCCTTCTCCCGTGAATCAATAGCCTCAAATCTGGTCTGATGCTCTTCTATTTCCAGCTCTTGCAGCTCTTGAGTTGTTAGCTCTACCCTGTGGCCCTGCACTAACTCTTCCACATCATCGCCACTCACCTCCAACCCCATGGACTTGCCCAATTCCACAATACAGTCCACAACAGGCACAGGGTCGGCAGGGTCAGGGTCAGCCTCAAACCCTTCAAAATCCCTCTGTTGGACACAACCTGGCCACAATGGTCTCCAAGCAGAGTTCAAAGTCCTTGAAGTCACTCCCTCCCAAGCCTTGCCTATAAGGCCTATGCAGCTGTAGATATTGAAATGATTCTTCCAGAACTCTCTAAGGGTCATTTCACTGTCCAAGGTCATTTCAAAGCACTTTTCAAACACTGCTTTTGTGTAGAGTTTTTTGAAGTTACAGATGACCTGCTGGTCCATGGGCTGGAGGAGAGGAGTGGTGTTAGGAGGCAAGAACTTCAGTTTTATGAATTTGAAGTCTTCACACAGTAGGTCTTCCATGTTTTGAGGATGTGAAGGAGCATTGTCCAGCAACAGGAGGCACTTTTTGTCCAAACCCTTTTCCTGTAGGTATTTTCTCACACTGGGGCCAAACACTTCATGGATCCAGTCACTGAAAAGGTGCTTTGTGACCCATGCATTCTGACTAGCTCTCCACAAGACACACAATCTACTTTTAACGACATTGTGTCTCTTGAACACTCTGGGATTTTCTGAGTGATACACTAGTAAAGGCTTTAATTTAAAATCCCCACTAGCATTACTACACATCAAGAGAGTTAGCTTGTCTTTCATAGGCTTGTGTCCTGGCAGTGCCTTTTCTTCCTGAGTAATGTAGGTCCTGTTGGCATTTTCTTCCAAAACAGGCCTGTTTCGTCACAATTGAACACTTGTTCAGGTTTCAATTTTTCAGTCTTTATGTAGTCCTGAAACTCCTTTATGAATTTTTCAGCTGCATGTTTGTCTGAACTGGCAGCCTCACCATGCCTTACCACATTATGTAAGCCACTACGATGTTTAAATCTCTCAAACCAGCCTTTGCTGGCTTTAAATTCACTACCATTACAATCAGCACTGGTTGCAGGCATTTTCTTTAAAAGATCGGCATGCAAGTTCCTTGCCTTTCACAAATAATTGACTCAGACACACTATCACCCGCTAACTCTTATCCTTGAGCCACACCAGCAACAACTTCTCAATCTCTTCGATTATTTGTGGTCTGTTTTGGCTCGCACAGTAACACCTTTGCAACATCAGCTTGCTTAATTTCTTCCTTCTTAAGCAGGATAGAAGCGATAGTTGACCTGTTTTTGCCATATATCCTGGCAAGATCACACAATCGCACACCACTCGTATTTTTGTATTATTTCCTTCTTCATTTCTACGGTGTTTCTCACTTTTATCAGCCCAGGGGTACCACTAGGAACTTTCTGGGACCCATGGTAGCTTATTTCACAGTCGCACGTAATGAACAAACTCCAAAAATTATAATTAAGTGTGAAATGTCTGTGGAAGCGTGCAGGGTATTGTTCTCTCGAGTGTAAACAACGCGGACTGGCTCCACGCCTGCGCTGTGAGGCACCCAAGCGCCTGGGCCGACAGGTCACGAACGTATTCGTCGACTCGCGATAATTTGTTCGCATGACGATTTCAAATTTTTGTACTAATGACGATTTGTTCGACTGCCGAGCCGTTCGAATAGCGGGGTCCACTGTAAATTGCTCGTAATGGCACTTGAGCAGGCTTCTGCAATGAATTTTTTCGTTAACCGGTTCCACTGTATTTGTAATCTGTTTACCAGTCAGGTAGTACATATTTTGGAAAGAATTCAGGTAATAGGCACTTAGGTGGTGGGACAGTTACCCTCACATGGTGCAGTTGCCCCATTGTACCATACCTATTTGACTCAAATATTTTCATCTGGGATTATAACTTCTTTTAATGTTGCCTTTTTGAAGTTGCCTTTTTGAAGTGATTGACTGTTAAAAACGCCATTCAGACATAAGTGTTAGAGGCTCAGTTTTCTAAACACTAGACATGTGTTGTTGAATTGGTATGATCAATGCTGTTAAGTGTACTGCATAAAAGTTGAGGTATAATTGATAAATAATAATAATAATAGTTTATTGAGACATGATTCATAGTTGTACAAGGAGTTATAGTAGTGGGGGTGTAATGCCAAAAGCCCTTGTATGCAGAGCATTATGGGCAAACTTAAAATTAACTTACAATTATGCTGTAATAGCCTAAACGGTAAAAATTACAGTAAACAATTTACAATATAATTGAGTATTTAAACAATGAAATTTGAACATAACAATTTTGAAGCATAATAGTTTTACAATTTTGAAGCATTACAGTTTTATAATAGAACAATATAATCAATTCATTATATGTAGTAATACAATTTATCAAATCAGATCAATCAAATCTTACGCTCCAACAGCATGTCAAGTCCTAAAACTATTTGTCTCTATTCGCTCCTATCTAACACACTCACACACATTTATGAAAGGATTCAGGGAAACCGGCAGGCCGACTTGATTCCTGGAGATGGAAAGTACAGTGCCGGCACTCTGAAGGAGGGGTGTTAATGTTGCAGTTTTGTAGTTGTAGTGTAAGCACGCTCTGGCAAGACAGTGATGGAGTGAGTGATGATGAAAGTTTTTCTTTGTTGGGCCACCCTGCCTTGGTGGAAACTGCCTATGTTTTAATAAAAAATAAATATCAATCAAATCAAAGCAATGATTTGTATTTCAATAAGAGTTCATATGGTCATTAGATGAGTTACTATGAGTACAAGAGAATGGATTATTCTATTTGGTAATGCTATAAAATCAAAGTTTGATAAGGTTGCACTAATTATAACTGGTTTATACATTTATGAGATATAAGTTTCAACATAAGTGGAACCCTGGCTAACGAACAAAATTCATTCCAGAAGCCTGCTCGAGTGCCATTACGAACAAATTTACTTCCTTAAGAAATAATGTCACGAGGTTAGTCTATTTCAGACCCCCAAAAATACACTTCCACAAGCACTTACAATATTATACTTACATAATTGTATGATTTCCGGGTGTTCGTAGCCGGGGGTACATGTATTGTCTTAAGAGTAAGTTATTACTTAGGAATAATATAGGTCGATTTTTGTTATACGTATTTACCCTTTCAGGGTCCAAACCGTAGTTCTACGTCATGAGCTCAGCTCACTCAGATAAGCTTTGAGCGGTAAATTTGAGCCTAGATATGAGAGAATACATCTATGTGGTAAGTGTGCACCACATAAAAAAAATCCTGCAGCACACAGTGCATAATGAGAGAAAAAAATGAAACCTTAATCTTCGGTTAAAACAGCGACTTTGCAGTGTTTTTCGTATACTATTTATAGTTGTATTTGCGATTTTGTGGTCTCATTTGATAGAATGGAAGATATATTACAGATATAGAGATGATTTGATTGGTTTTAGTACTGGAAATGGCTTGAAACTGAGCTCAAAGTAGCGGAAATGTTCAATTTTTGCCGATATTCAAGAGTAAACAAATGACCTCACACATCTAATAGCGCCAGCTGGTGGGTCTAATATACGTTCACAAGTGTGGTGATATTATTTGTACAATTATTTCAGTATTGCATAACAGTAAATCTTCCATTTTTTGGTTTGAATACAAATTCATTATGTGAATAAAAAAACAAAATGAGTAAAGACTGAAAACGTAACTAATGAACATAGGAAAGGTTAGTTTAGTGCCAGGAATGCCTGCATTGTTTATTCTGCACCCTATTTTGAAATTGGAATATTTTGAACTTTGAATTAAATTGGCTAAATTACCAATTTCCAATCTCTTTATTTTGTAGTTGAAACAGTTGACTGCGTGATTTCTTGTGCTCAATCGATAGAATAGAAGTAATACTAGTGAAATAGCTAAGAATTTGGTGGACTGGAATAGTGAATTGGCCTAAAATGGGAGTCAAAGTCGGCAAATCGCCGATGCGTAAATATCGCTGACACATCAAAATTCGCGAGAGCATAATTTCGCAATTTTCAATCAAATTTCGTACTTTTTGTTTTATTATCTTCAGAAAAAGATTCTCTACCATTCCATAAGAAAAAAAAATTTTTTTTTTTTAAATTCTTGGACACTGGTGCACCCCTTCCAAAAAAGGCCTTGGACCCTGAAAGGGTTAAGTACAGTGGACCCCGGATTACGTACTGCTCCAAACTCGAACAATTATGTAAGTGTATTTTTGTAAGTGTATTTTTGGGGTCTAAAAGGGACTAATCTAATTTACATTATTCC
>WNWK01018999.1:23981-38732 GCA_009830355.1 Cherax destructor | reverse complement strand
GCGTACAGTCGGCAGTAGCTGCCTGGTCATGGACCAGGTTGCAGGGGCGTTGACCCCTAGAACACCCTTCAGGTAGACTCCAGGTAAGGCAAAGAAAGAACACTTATAATTAATTTATTGCAAAAGCTAAGTGAAATACATTTACACACACTCACATTCAAGTTTAATAAAACTCACTTAGACAGGAATATGTACACAGTGTTTCGGATCTGTCATAATAATGCAACTTATTACATAGATTAATGACACTGCATCATCTATGAATACACTTTACAATAAAATACAGCTTTTCATAAAACAATTTACCTTATATCACTATCTTAAAAAATTTAACTGCAGTTCACATATTAGATGCAAATATGAAGAGCTTCTGATAAGATCAATACAGTTTATTACTATTAGTAAGCTTGTTTTCTGAAGAAATAATTCAGTGAAAGAAATGTGATGCCAATATGACATACTGCAATAAATTTAAACCTAATTAACAATTTGATAATTTGACTTGTGCAATGCTCTCCCTGTAGCTAATCTACTTGTACAACAAAAATCTTTAATGGTGCAGGATTATATACATGTAAAAGATTTAAAGCTATAATGTTTGTTATACATACTGTAGAAGCTCCCAAATAAAAATTAACTCAAAGCAAATTAATGTAACTTCTCACAGTCAAGTTTTCAGCAATATGAAACAATGAATAAGGAAACTGAAAATTTTTCATTTGAGTGCTTGTACAGCACATCTAAGAAAGATGTGCATAACCATTACTGACTACATATACAGTATATACAACTCAAATGCTGCAATATGTCAATGAAAACAAGAGTCTGATTAAGATGTACATTAAAGCAAGAATAGTGGTAAACCAAGTCTTAATGACACCTGGGTAAAAACTGAGGTATACTTTATTTTTCTTAACTATTTACTGTACCTATGGAAAGTTTCTTTTTTGGATCACCCTGCCTCGGTGGAAGACAGGCAGTGTGCTGAAAAAATATAGTATACCTATACGATCTGTTGGAGTGTGAGCAGGGTAACATTGTGTGAAGGGATTCAGGGAAACCAGTTAATTGATTTAGTTGGACTTGAGTCCTGGAAATGGGAAGTACAATGCCTGCACTTTAAAGGAGGGGTCTGAGATAGTGACAGCTGGGAGGACCTTTTCTCAGCTGTAGTATCTGAGCTCCTCTGCAAAGACAGTGATTATGTATGAGTGTGGTGAAAGTGTTGAATGATGATGAAAGTTTATTCTTTTGGGGATTTTCTTTTTTGGGTCACCCTGCCTCGGTGGGAGACGGCCACTTGTTGGGGGAAAAAAAAAAAAAAAAAACTTTTATATTATGCATAATAGCTTTGCTAGATTTGCATTTATATTTTGTTTCATATACTATACAAAGCAATTTACATAATCCAGTATGTCAAAAACATCACAAATCAACTTGTTACTCTCAATTAAAAAAAAATATTTTCTAAAAATCTTGTTGCCTTTCAGGCTATGTATCCTTTAAAACATTTAGTAGCATCAATTAGTTCTCATGGCACCACCTTCCAGACATCCATTTACTACATATACACCTGTAACCAATTTCAAGTTCTGTTGAAGCTTGACATGAAGCTAAACTTGGTTTCTCCAATTCATCAAAAGCTTAAACCAAGCCATACTAACTAAACAATGCCACTCTTTGAACCTTTTGTAGCAAATCCTTACACTGATGTAAGCAAATTAAAAGTACGACAGAAAAACGTAAATGAAAATTTATAATTAACCTTTTAACAGAAATAAGTTATTCATGGTAAATTAGTTAACTTTTATATTACCGAAAGTGAATTACATACGCTAGAGGGAATACACAAAATTGTTTGCAAGTAGTAAAGGTACCAGTTGCATTTACAGGGTAGTTTTTAAGTACTTTTAATACAAGCCATGAAGCAGCAGAAGTCTATACTCTGTATGCTAAGTGTGACACTACTTGCCAGCAAGTGTACTTTAATTTTTGCCATGCCCAGTAAGACACATGGAACATTATAGGCAAGATAAATACTAGGTTCGGCAAATGAATTTATATAAAGTACAGGTATCGATATCAACACTTAAGGCACTAAATCCAGAGGGGTTATAGGTATTGATAAAAATATAAAATGTTATTTAAACGAGTTAATTACAAAAAGGTGATGTACCAGGCACACTGATGAATGAAAATGTTATTAAAAATTACAATGATTCAATATGCAATAATAATCTGCTGAGGTGAGGAGTTGAATGATTATTAAAAACTTTTAATGTATGAACTTGGTGATGGAAGAGATCCCGTTGATCAAGATTAAATATAAGACAGCAATATTAAGTGCAACCTTCAAAAGATCCAAGATACAGTGGTTCAATATTAATTTGGTAAATGTTTGTGAATCCAATACAATACTGAACCCAATCTAAGTTTGCTGTGAGATATTTAAAAAAAAAAGACACAAAAATAATTTGCCATTTAGAAATATCCCAGCTTAAAATATCAATATAAACTCAACACTTATCAAATACATGCACCCAAAAAATAACCCTGCTACTGACCCATCTATACAAACAAGTTGTCAGTGAATGCAGATCCTAAGATGGCTAGCAACCAATATAAGAGGTACTAGAAAATTTGATACGAAGTCTTATGTTCGAGCTCAATTATTAGTGATGTTGGGATGGTCATAACTACCTTTAAAACATGCTCTTAGTAAAAGGTTTACAACAAATGTATCCATGTAGTACATTAAAATCTACACATTGGATATATTTTCTACACAGCAATAGTGCTACAATGGATGCTAGAAACTGTAAACAAAGTTTCTTGAATACTGTATTATCAAACCTGCAACTTCTTCATGCAAGTGATAACCTCTATTGAATGTAATATGATATTACAGTAATGCCCAATTGCTACAATTGATTATGAGAGCAATACTATGTTAGTAAATTTCTAAATGTTCTGATTACAGATCTATAACCATCAAGCAATAAAATAATCCTATCATCTTATAATATTGCATACATTTCACACAACCATATTTCCTTTGGAATAGTTGTGTGTCCAATGATAAAAATTTACACATTTAGAAGATAAATCAGATTAGAAAACTAAGCTTGCTCCATCTGTTTGGAGTTACACGACGAGATCCTCCAATGTGTGGTGATCTAAAAGCTGATGATGAAGATGGAGTTGCAAGCCGTGAAACTGTTGCACTCTTCGGTGATCGCCGTACAGAGCGACTACCACTGTGTCGGGGAGAACGACGTATAGCTATCCGAGGTAATGTCTTAGGAGTTTTGGGAAGACCTGGAGGAGGGTGCCGAGGAGATGGATGATGTATCAATGGAGTTTTCTTAGTTCCATGAACTGCTGAACTCCTCATGTTCTCCCTCTCACTGCGACGCTGGATACCATCCTAAAGATCCACAAAAACATTAATATTTAAGAAATGATAACACACTATATTAAGTACATGATTTCAACTGTGTGCATATGCATATAGCATCCATTAAAGTATACTGATGATATAGAAATTAAGTCTTGAAAACTATTCAGCATAACAATGTACAGTGGACCCCCGAGTTTCGTAAAAACTTCACTCCTGAAGTCTGCTCAAGTCTCATTACCGAACGAATTTACTCCCTTAAGGAAAAATGTCACGTAGGTTAGTCTATTTCAGACCCCCAAAAATACTTTTCCACAAGCACTGACAATATTATACTTACATAAATGTACGATTTCCGGGGTTTACGAAACTCGGGGGTCCACTGTATACCATATAAATGCAAAAATAAAAAATTACCAAAAAGTAAACTCTCTTTCCCCTTCAAATTATTATTCCACTGATTTGTATTCAATTATCAAATGATTCAAAATAATATAGCTACTAAGGTATATAACTAATATACAAGGAAACTAGCTGCCTAATACATGCCAAAGAATGTCTTGAAAAATTCAAAGTAGATGCAACAAATGAATTAAGAAGAATAGAACTTATGCTATACACATTAGGAGCTCTACATTTACTGCATAAAGTTTGTCTATTAAATCATTAATAAAAGCCATTAACAGAAGAATGCTAATGCAGCCCATATACTCATCCAAGCTAAGATACTAAATAAAAGTGCATGTTGCTGAAACTATGGCCGATAGTTGAAATAATTTATTATCCTGTATATTAAGCCAACTGATCTTTTAGAAAAAGTTTTTAATATTACATAATTACCTACTATATCACTTATGTGTCAGCAGTTCAAAAGTTAATATTTTTTTACAGTTAAGGAAGCTCTGCTATAAGGAATTGCTAAATAATGGAATGTACAATTATATGAAAAACTTTTCCTACAAAATACAAGAATAAAGTAAGGATATTATAAGCTACTGATATCACAAGATATTAAAAGTCAATCTGTTATATCAGTAAAGCATCATTCAAATTCAGTAGAAGCTACTGGCAGGCAAACAGTGTGGCTGGAACGATTTACAACCAGTGTACTGACAATACTGTTGCTGGAACAATTTACAACCATCCCACAAATGAAATTGTTAATGGTCCAAGACAGATTAAAACCTTCATAGTTCCGTTCCCAATTTGTATACGTTGCGAATTATACTGTGATACAATCTAAGTAACAGCACTGTACCACATTTTACACAAATGTTATTAATGCCTTAAAAAATATTACCATGTAAAAAAAATCCACATTTAAAGCAGTGGCATATGCACAATCTCACAAATATTTCAAGTACCAAAAAATTATACAAATTTAAGATTAAAGGGAATAATCCACAGGAGACAAAAAAAGTGGAAAGCAAGTTTGTTGATTTTCATCTCCAACAGAGACCTTCTTCAGCAGAAGAGGTACAAGTGAAAGTCAAAAAATTCATTATAAATTTACTTTCCTGTCTCCATGCACGTAATATCCTTCTACAGATAATGTTCATTACACCTGATGCACCAACAAAGATCAAGTTCAAAACATCTGTTCTAACATGCATATTAGCTAAAAGTAGCACACTCGCCCTACATAAAGTATTAAGCAGGCATAACTGAAGGGAGGTAGGTACGTTAATTGCAATATCCAAGGAGGTACTACTGCCCTCCCATGATAGTGAAATGGAAACCAGTTAAATGTTTTACATAGACATGATTGTTGGTTTTCTTGTTGCATGAACCTACAAGATGGCATGTAAATTTTTACAAACACATCATTCTCTACCTTTAATAGCATTTTTCTTCCTTAACAGTTCTTACCTATCCCTGTACCATTATCTTTCCAACTACAGTGGTACCTCGGTTAACGATGGTCCCCAAACTCGCCCTTTTATGCAAGTTTATTTTTTTAAATGCTTTTGTAAGTGTATTTTTGCGGGTCTAAAAGGACTAGTCTATTTTACATTATTCCTTATGGGGATAAATTCGTTTGGTAATGGCACTTGAACAGCATTCTGGAACGAAAAAATATAGTTAACTGAGGTACCACTGTATATAGGAAAACAGCTAAGAATGTTTTCCTCTTTAG
This sequence comes from Cherax destructor, assembly GCA_009830355.1. NCBI lineage: Eukaryota > Metazoa > Arthropoda > Malacostraca > Decapoda > Parastacidae > Cherax > Cherax destructor. The sequence goes on along the minus strand of WNWK01018999.1, from coordinate 33,198 downwards.
CCATGAATATCTTAAGAGTACAACTAATATCCAGGCTGGTAATCCACTTTTCTCTATACAACTACACACACACACAAAAAAAAAAAAAAAAACAGCACTGGGATTGTCTGAATGTGATGTAGTACAGATTTTTTTTTTAACACGTTGGCCATTTCCCACCGAGGCAAAAAAAGAAAAAGCTATGTTAAAATTCAAGAATTATAGTGGGTTTAAAATAAGTGGTATGAGAGAACTGGGTTAAAATAATTGTATGTACATTGAGGTGAGAAATTCTGTGAAGTGTTCAATGAATGTTTTGGGAATCTTGAACCAAGTGGAAGAATAAGTATTTTGGGACACCAATAATAAAGTGGGAAACACCATTGCAGAAAACACACCTAGGAAAGTGTTGCATGTCAGAAGGAAATGACACTGGTGTGCCTTCAAATGAGAAAAGTTTAGAAAAGATATTTGGTAATATCCAATACACATCTGAAGACTATAAATAAAACTAGTATGAAAAAAGTACACTGAAAGAAGAGTTTGCTTGACTAAGTACTGGCTGATGCACATGTTTTCAAAAGAACCAATATGTCAGAGCGCTATTAGTGTTAGCTAGAATAAATATATGGGAAAAAACAAACAATTAAGAAATGAATATTATTTAACATATCTGTAGGTCTTCCCCAAGCTACACAAGGCAGCTGATCTAATAACTAAGAAACACAAGAAAGTAAAAATAACTGCTCAGTACACTTAAAGTGGTAGATTGTAAAATTTATCTACCATCATAAATGTTAAAAGCAGGGGGGGGATATAGTGCTGGAGTGGTTGGTATTTTTGTTTAATAAATGTATGAAAGAGGGGAAGGTACCTAGGATTGGCAGAGAGCATGTATAGTTCCTTATATAAAGGGAAGGGGAAAAAAGAGAGTGTAAAAATTATAGGGAATAAGTTTACCGAGTATACCAGGTAAAGTGTATGGCAGGGTTATTATTGAAAGAATTAGAGGTAAGACAGAGAGTAGGATTGCAGATGAGCAAGGAGGCTTTAGAGTGGGTAGGGGATGTGTAGATCAAGTGTTTACAGTGAAGCATATATGTGAACAGTATTTAGATAAAGGTAGAGAAGTTTTTATTGCATTTATGGATTTAGAAAAGGCATATGATAGAGTGGATAGGGGAGCAATGTGGCAAATGTTGCAAGTGTATGGAATAGGTAGTAAGTTACTGAAGGCTGTAAAGAGTTTTATGAGGATAGTGAGGCTCAGGTTAGGGTGTGTAGGAGAGAGGGAGATTACTCCGGTAAAAGCAGGTCTTAGACAGGGATGTGTAATGTCACCATGGTTGTTTAATATATTTATAGATGGGGTTGTAAAAGAAGTAAATGCTAGGGTGTTGGGGAGAGGGGTGGGATTAGGTAGTAGGTTGGTAGACAGCAACCACCCAGGGAGGTACTACCGTCCTGCCAGGTGACTGTGAAACAGAAACCTGAAACTGTTTTACATGATGGTAGGATTGCTGGTGTCTTTTTTTTTTCTGTCTCATAAACACGCTGGATAACAGGTATATCTAGCTACTTCTACTTACACTTTAGGTCACACTACACTGGCATACACATGCATATATATACATACACACATCTAGGTTTTTCTTCTTTTTCTTAATAGCTCTTGTTCTTTTTATTTTCTCTATTGTCCATGGGGAAGTGGAAAGAATCTTTCCTCCGTAAGCCATGGGTGTCGTATGAGGCGACTAAGATGCCGGGAGCAATGGGCTAGTAACCCTTCTCCTGTACAAATCTACTAAAAACGAGAAGAAGAAAAACTTTATAAAATTGGGTTGTCTGAATGTGCGTGGATGTAGTGGATGATAAGAAAGAGATGATTGCCGATGTTATGAATGAAAAGAAGTTGGATGTCCTGGCCCTAGCGAAACAAAGCTGAAGGGGGTAGGCGAGTTTCAGTGGGGAGAAATAAATGGGATTAAGTCAGGGGTATCTGAGAGAGTTAGAGCTAAGGAAGGTAGCAATAATGTTGAAGGATCAGTTATGGAAGGAAAAAGGGAATATAAATGTGTAAATTCAAGGATTATGTGGATTAAAATAAGGGTCGGATGCGAAAAGTGGGTCATAATAAGCGTGTATGCACCTGGAGAAGAGAGGAGTGTAGAGGAGAGAGAGAGATTTTGGGAGATGTTAGCGAATGTATAGGAACTTTTGAACCAAATGAGAGAGTAATTGTGGTAGGGACCTAAATGCTAAAGTGGGAGAAACATGCAGAGAGGTGTAGTAGGTAAGTTTGGGGTGCCAGGTGTAAATGATAATGGGAGCCCTTTGATTGAACTTTGTATAGAAAGGGTTTAGTTATAGGTAATACATATTTTAAGAAAAGAGGATAAATAAGTATACAAGATATGATGTAGGGCGTAATGACAGTAGTTTGTTGGACTATGTATTGGTAGATAAAAGACTGTTGAGTAGACTTCAGGATGTACATGTTTATAGAGGGGCTACAGATATATCAGATCACTTTTTAGTTATAGCTACAGTGGGAGTAAAAGGTAGATGGGATACAAGGAAAATAGAATCAGTAAGTAAAAGAGAGGTGAAGGTTTATAAACTAAAAGAGGAGGCAGTTAGGGTAAGATATAAACAACTATTGGAGGATAGATGGGCTAGTGAGAGTGTAGGCAATGGGGTCGAAAATGTATGGGGTAGATTTAAAAATGTAGTGTTAGGAGTGTTCAGCAGAAGTTTGTGGTTACAGGCGAGTGGGTGCGGAGGGAAGAGGACGATTGGTGGAATGATGATGTAAAGAGAGTAGTAAGGAGAAAAAGTTAGCATATGAGAGGTTTTTACAAAGTAGAAGTGATGCAAGGAGGGAAGAGTATATGGAGAGAAAAGAGAGGTTAAAAGAGTGGTGAAGCAATGTAAAAGAGAGCAGATGAGAGGTGGGTGAGATGTTATCAGCAAATTTTGTTGAAAATAAGAAAAAGTTTTGGAATGAGATTAATAAGTTGAGGAAGCCTAGAGAACAAATGGATTTGACAGTTAAAAATAGGAGAGGAGAGTTATTAAATGGAGAGTTAGAGGTATCGGGAAGATGGAGAGAATATTTTGAGGATTTGTTAAATGTTGATGAAGACAGGAAGCTGTGATTTCGTGTGTAGGGCAAGGAGGAATAACATCTTGTAGGAGTGTGGAAGAGCCAGTTGTGGGTGTAGGGAAGTTCGTGAGGCAGTGGGTAGAATGAAAGGGGTAAGGCAGCTGGGATTGATGGGATAAAGATAGAAATGTTAAAAGCAGGTGGGGATATAATTTGGAGTGGTTGGTGCTATTATTTAATAAATGTATGGAAGAGGGTAAGGTACCTAGGGATTGGCAGAGAGCGTGTATTGTTCCTTTGTATAAAGGCAAAGGGACAAAAGAGAGTGCAAAAATTATAGGGAATAAGTCTGTTGAGTGTACCTGGTAAAGTGTATGGTAGAGTTATTATTGAAAGAATTAAAGTAAAACAGAAAGCAGGATAGCAGATGAAACAAGGGGGCTTTAGGAAAGGTAGGGGTGTGTAGACCAAGTGTTTACAGTGAAACATATAGGTGAACAGTATTTGGATAAGGGTAAAGATGTTTTTGTGGCATTTATGGATTTGGAAAAGGCGATGATAGGGTAGATAGGGGCAATGTGGCAGATGTTGCAGGTGTATGGAATAGAGGAAGGTTACTGAAAGCAGTGAAGAGTTTTTATGAGGATAGTGAGGCTCAGGTTAGAGTGTGTAGGAGGGAAGGGACTATTTCCCAGTAAAAGTGGGCCTTAGACAAGGATGTGTGATGTCACCGTGGTTGTTCAATATACAGTGGTACCGTTTAGATGAGTCCAACTCAGCCTTTATGTAAAGATTTATTTTTAAATGCTTTTGTAGTGTAATTTTGGGGTCTAAAGGACTAGTCTGATTTAATTTCTTAAGGAGATAAATTGTTATGGAAATGGCACTTGAACAGCATTCTGAATGAAAAATATTAAACCGGGTACCACTGTATTTATAGATGGGGTTGTAAGAGAAGTGAATGCGAGGTCTTGGTAAGAGGTGTTGGGCTAAAAGATAAAAGCAAATACAAAGTGGGAGTTGTCACAGTGCTTTTGCTGATGACACTGTGCTTTGGGAGATTCTGAAGAGAAGCTGCAGAGGTTGGTGGATGAATTTGGTAGGGTGTGTAAAAGAAGAAAATTGAAAGTGAATATAGGAAAGAGTAAGGTGATGAGGATAACAAAAGAATAGGTGACGAAAGATTGGATATCAGATTGGAGGAGAGAGTATGGAGGAGGTGAATGTATTCAGATATTTGGGAGTGGACATGTCGCGGATGGGTCTATGAAGGATGAGGTGAATCATAGAATTGATGAGGGAAAAGGCGAGTGGAGCACTTCGAGTCTGTGGAGACAAAGAACCTTGTCCATGGAAGTAAGAGGGAATGTATGAGAGTATAGTTATACCAACGCTCTTATATGGGTGTGAAGCATGGGTGATGAATGTTGCAACGAGGAGAAGGCTGGAGGCAGTGGAGATGTCATGTCTGAGGTCAATGTGTGGTGTGAATATAATGCAGAGAATTCGGAGTTTGGAAATTAGGAGGAGGTGCGGGATTACAAACGATTGTTCAGAGAGCTGAGGAGGGTTGTTGAGGTGGTTTGGACATGTAGAGAGATGGAACGAGACAGAGTGACTTGAGAGTGTATAAATCTGTAGTGGAGGGAAGGCGGGTAGGGGTCGGCCTAGGAAAGGTTGGAGGAGGGTAAGGAAGTTTTGTGTGCGAGGGCTTGGACTTCCAGCAAGCATGTGTGAGCGTATTTGATAGGAGTGAATGGAGGCATATGGTTTTTAATACTTGACGTGCTGTTGGAGTGTGAGCAAAGTAACATTTATGAAGGGATTCAGGAACCGGCAGGCGGACTTGAGTTCTGGAGATGGGAAGTACAGTGCCGGCACTCTGAAGGAGGGGTGTTAATGTTGCAGTTTTATAACTGTAGTGTAAAGCACCCTTCTGGCAAGACAGTGATGGAGTGAATGATGATGAAAGTTTTTCTTTTTCGGGCCACCCTGCCTTGGTGGGAATCGGCCGATGTGTTAATAAAAAAATAAAATAAATAAATGCATAATGGGAGTTGACACAGTTACTTTTTGCTGATGATACTGTGCTTATGGGAGATTCTAAAGAAAAGTTGCAAGGTTAGTGGACAGTTTGGGAGTGTGTGTAAAGGTAGAAAGTTAAAAGTGAACATAGATAAGAGTAAGGTGATGCGGGTATCAAACGATTTAAATAAAGAAAAATTGGATATCACATTGGAGAGAGGATTATGGAAAGAAGTAAATGTTTTCAGATATTTGGGAGTGGACGTGTCAGCGGATGGGTTTATGAAGGATGAGGTTAACCATAGAATTGATGAAGGAAAAAAGGCGAGTGGTGCGTTGAGGTATCTGTGGAGACAAAAACGTTATCCATGGAGGCAAAGAAGGAATGTACGAAAGTATAGTGGTACCGACACTCTTATATGGGTGTGAAGCATGGGTTGCAAATGCTGCAGCGAGGAGGAGGCTGGAGGCAGTGGAGATGTCCTGTCTAAGGGCAATGTGTGTGTATATATTATGCAGAAAATTCGGAATGTGGAAATTAGGAGAAGGTGTGGAGTTACTAAAAGTATTTGTCAGAGGGCTGAAGAGGGGTTGTTGAGGTGGTTTGGTCATTTAGAGAGAATGGATCAAAGTAGAATGACTTGGAGAGCGTATAAATCTGTAGGGAAGGAAGGCGGGGTAGGGGTCGTCCTAGAAAAGGTTGGAGGGAAGGGTAAGGAGGTATTGTGGGCGAGGGCTTGGACTTCCAGCAAGCATGTGTGAGCGTGTTAGATAGGAGTGAATGGAGACGAATGGTTTTTGGGACATGACGATCTGTTGGAGTGTGAGCAGGGTAACATTGTGTGAAGGGATTCAGGGAAACCAGTTAATTGATTTAGTTGGACTTGAGTCCTGTAAATGGGAAGTACAATGCCTGCACTTTAAAGGAGGGGTCTGGGATAGTGACAGCTGGGAGGGACAATTCTCAGCTGTCGTATCTGAGCTCCTCTGCAAAGACAGTGATTATGTATGTGTGTGGTGATAGTGTTGAATGATGAAAGTATTTTCTTTTTGGGGATTTTCTTTCTTTTTGGGTCACCCTGCCTCGGTGGGAGACGGCCGACTTGTTGAAAAAAAAAAAAAATGATCATGTGAAAGAAAATGCTAGCAATCCTACCCGCCCAAAATTTTATATAAGTGTCCATTTCACTCCTCAAATGTCCGCTGTCTACCTTTCCACTGTCTTTACAAATACTTGCACACAAAGTACTATCAAGAGGAATAAGCTAGAAGATATAATTACATTTCCCCATATGGATTCAAAATCAAGAGCCTGATAGACTAGGAAGCCACTGGACAACTGACTGAAGGTTAAGAAACCTAGCAAGAAACTGGAATTCAGACTACAAGCATTATCAATACAATACATACAAGCCAGTCCACTTATTAATAGTCAAGAGAATAATTCTGTTTGAAGAATGAGACACTTGTGCAACATTTGGGATTCTTTATTGTGGAAACATTTCACCAGCCAGTGACTTTTTCAGACCAATACAGAGAAGAAAAGTGGGAGACAAACTCACCCTCATCCTCCACCATTCTTCTCTGTATTGGACTGAAGAAGCCAACTTGCACTCAAAAATACTCCACATACAGTGCTCCCTTAAATTCATGGAAAATACTTTGTCCCAACAAATCTAATTTAAACATTATTCTAAGCTCATTACAATACATGTAATAAGAAACCAGAAAGATTTGGGCTGGTACGGGAAAATTTGGTAAATACATGCTCAACAAAATTCATTGGTCGGATTTTAATTCATGGGTATGGGCCACACAAAGCAAAAAATAATCCATAAAATCTCTAAAAACTATTCAGAGGAATATTATATTAAAAACAAGCACTATGCCTGTTTGAGACATAGCACTTCAAGTAATAATATTGGTAGAATTACCGACAATATGTTAAGTAAAAGGACAAATGCAACTAATGTGACATTTTATTGTGGCAACGTTTCGCTCTCCAGGAGCTTTCTCAAGCCGTTACAAGCGATACATGGACACAGTGGGCTATTATATACCCTCAAAGTGAGGTGAAATACTAGTGGTTAACCATATCATCACATAGTCTCTCCTGCTAATTCAACACAAGCACATCGTAGATGTGGAACACTCCTACAGGCCTTCTATATTTCAACCTCCAGCAAAAATATTTGTCTAACCTATTGTTATACTACCCAAGTACTTGTTTTATCACCTTTTACTCATGTGCATATTGATTGTTCTACCTTATTGTATTACTACTACTACTACTTATATCACTACTACTTCAACCACCACTAGTATTTCACCTCACTTTGAGGGTATATAATAGCCCACTGTGTCCATGTATCGCTTGTAACGGCTTGAGAAAGCTCCTGGAGAGCGAAACGTTGCCACAATAAAATGTCACATTAGTTGCATTTGTGTCCTTTTACTTAACACTTCAAGTAGTGGTGTGCAAGGATAGGACTGGATGGTTAGATGTGGGGGAGCTAGTTTAGGTGCAAAATTTAAGTCAAAGTTGGTGCAATATGCTAAGTTTTCTTCAAATCAGCAAGTCTGCACTAAGTTGGGAACTTAGGCAAGGAGGTCAATTAGAGCAAGTGCATCAGGGTGTTGTACGTCTCTGAAGTGAATTCAATGTCCTCTCTAATAGATAAGGCAGTCTATTTTTATATGGTGAACCAATAAAGCAACCTGGCAGTCCTCACAGAAAGGTACCAGACTTTTCTCCATGTGGTATTTGTCAAATTTGTAAACTTGTGTAGCTTCCCAGTCCTGTCTGAAGTGGGAAGATGGCCATTAACCTAATTATGGTTTCACAGAAAAGTTTACAGTATTCCAATTTGGACCATCATAGTTGGCAGTGGTTTAAGGTTGAGTGCTGAACAATAGTCTGAGAAAGGTACACCACTGAGGGAGATTAGCAGTTCATAAATAGCTGACCAAGCAACCAAGTCTGCATTATTACCCTAAACATTGGAATATTCAGAGACTAAGCAAAATTTGACTTTCGTACTTGCTAGAACTGTAATACAACAATTGTTGTATGCAAAGGATTATGGGATACAAGGAGTTTGTAATGCATGGATAGTATGTAATGCACTTTGAGCCAAAAACAAATGATGAGACAGATACAATTGCAATGCATTGCATATGAACATGAAAATGCTGGATGACTAGTAAACATCCCTAGATTACCAACTGGAAAAACAGCTGCATAACCTACTCCATCTGTGTACACAGCTATAGCATGAGAATGCAATTTATAGTGAACAAATGTGAGTGTAAGTTTGTAGTAAGCACATTAGCCTTCAGTCATAGAAGGGAAGGAGATGAATCTCAAGAGCCTCCAAGGAAGAAAAAAGCAAAATATGGGGCGAATTTAAATGGGAGGTAAATTACAAGTTGTTACTGGAATGCAAATATGAAGATTAGAGAGAGATAATGAACTGGGGCAGTAATTAAGTAATAGAATTAGTCTTAACATGTGTAATGGGGAAGTGGAATAAGAATCTTTCCTCCGTAAGCCATGCGTGTTGTAAAAGTCAACTAAAATGCCGGGAACAATGGGCAAGTAACCCCTTTTCCTGTATAGCTTACTAAAAAAAGAAGAAGAAAATCGTCAAAGTGGGATGTTTGAATGTGCGTGGATGTTGTGCGAATGATAAGAAAGAGATGATTGTAGAGTTATGAATGAAAAGAAGCTGATGTCCTGGCTTTAAGTGAGACAAAGCTGAAGGGTAGGAGAGTTTCAGTGGGGAGAAATAAATGGGATTAGATCAGGGTTTCAAATAGAGTTAGAGCTAAGAAGGAGTGGCAATAATGTAATAATCAGTATGGCAGGTAAAGAAGGAATATAAATGTATAAATTCAAGGATTATGGAGTAAAATAAAGGTTGGATGTGAAAAGTGGGTTATAGTAAGTGTTTATGCACCTGGAGAAGAGAGAAGTGTGAAGAGAAGAGAGATTTTGGGAAATGTTGAGGAGTGTGTGGGGAGTTTTGAACCAAGTGAGAAGTATTGTGGTTGGGGATCTTAATGCTAAAGTGGGTAAAAATGTTGTGGATGGAGTAGGTAAGGGAA